>CANYLF010561083.1:0-10141 GCA_948193215.1 Bocquillonia castaneifolia | reverse complement strand
AAGTCTAACTCATTTCTAAGGTAATGAACAACTCTCTAATCATCAATTGTTGTAAATTACTTGGATTGAGTTAGAAACCCTAATTTTTCTTTATCATCTATTTTTGTTGATTGTAAGAGCCTTGTGTACTCATTTGATTTCCTTGTAAAGCTAGCTCTTAGGGAGTGAGGTTTAGGAATCAATTTGTAAAAGGTTTAAGTGTTAGCCTCAAGTAAAACACTTAGGACAAGGGTTTATAGAGAGAGAAACACTTGGGTAGGTTTTGTGGGTTAAGCCTTAGGAAAAATCACATTGTAAAGGTTTGGTGTGATCCTTGTAAACACTAGGTTTTGAGTGAGCCTATAATAAAAACTCCTTGTAAAGGTTTGAGTGTGAGCAAAAGGAAAACACTTGGGTTTTGATCTTGAACCCGGCAAAAGGATCAAAGATAGTGGAATACCCAATTGAAGATTGGGGAGTGGATGTAGGACTTGTTGTGTCCGAACCACTATAATTCTTTATGTTGTGGGTGTGTAATTGGCTTAAGCTTAACTCTTAGAGTTTTTAATTTTTAATTACCAACCAATTCACCCCCTCTTGGTGCCTAGGGATTTCAAGGGATAATTATAAATTTGGCGTCTCTACTTTTTGATTTTTTCTATTTTGGTGTCTTAACAATATTTTTTTTTTTCAATCAAGTGTCTTAACTTGCAAGTTTACTTTCAATTTGGTGTTTGTGACCTGTTTTACAGGTCAAACCACTTAAAAATTACAAAGCAGCCCTTAAACATTTTAAAAGCTTACAATTAAAACCAACTCCTAATAATCTAAGTATTTTCTCATTTTGATATTTTTTAAAATATTTATTTTTAGCTTTATTTTATTTTAATCCTTAAATTAATTTTATAAAAACTTAAAACTACATTCAAAAATAAAAAATTAATTTAAAAATTATAATATTTTATTTAATTATCTTTTATTAATAAATATATATTAAAAAATAATTTGAATAAAAAAGTTATTCAAACATATTTAAAAATAAAGAATGTTATGAATATGTAACAAACTAAAATTATTACATTACATATACCAATTATTTCAATTTTTTTATATTTATCAATTTATACATAAAGTAAAAAATTATTATTTGATTGTTTAAATATGATTATTTTATTCTATAAAATATATTTTTATAAATAAATACATCGATAATTTAATTAATTAACTCAATAATATTTAATTGTCAATTAATAAATTACACTATTTATTGAAAAATCAAATATTATATGAGTTAAGTAATTAAATTATGTATGTATTTATTTATAAAATATATTTTTTATAGAATAAAATAATTATTTTCAGAAAAAATAAATAATATTTTTATTTTTAAATACGTATGAGTTATTTTTTTGTAAAACTTTATTATTATTTTTAACTTAGATGTATTAATAATGCCAAATAAAATATTCTCATTCTTAATAAATTTTTTTATTTTTTGAATGAAATTTTAAATTTTTATACAATTAATTTGACGATTAAAATAAAATAGTTAAAAAATCAAACTTATTAAAAAAATTTTGATGAAAAAAATAATTTATTAAATTTTGGGGTTTAATTGTAAGTTTTTAAAATATTTAGGGATTGTTTTGTGATTATATTGGTGGTTTGACCTGTAAAACAGGTTAAAGACACCAAACTGAAAATAAATTTGCAAGTTAAGAACTTGATTGAAAAAAAAAATTGTTAGGACACCAAAATAGAAAAAATCAAAAATAGAAACACCAAATTTATTATTATCCATGTTTTTCATATCACATCATAACTTTTATTATAAAATAAAATCAGAAACAACTGAGTGAAAAATGAAAAAATCACTGATATTTTTTGTATTTTTTCCTATAAATAGTCAGTAATCTAAAGTAAATTTACGTACCCATTTTTTTTGAATAAACTAATTAGTTCTTGTTTGTGTTTATACGTGTGTATGTGTATATGTTTTAATCTAAGAAATAATTATTAAGATAGGCTGATTTTCCTTTTCCATCGTGTCGCATACGAAATGCAAGAATTGTTAAGATAAATCTAACCATAATAATAATATCTTTTCAAAAAAAAAAACCATAATAATAAATATAATAAAAGTAGACAGCAATTATCTAACCCAAAAATATCTACCTTTATTATTATTATTATTAATAAGATCATTGTTAACTCCGTCAGTCATGGCCAGTGACCCGTACACGCATTCTTTCCTTTCTTTGTACACATAATAAAATCTTTAGTTCTTTACAGTGCAATCTTTAATATCCGTTAAAAACCCACGTTCAAAAATCCACAGTTAAATCCGAAAACATCATCAACAATCAGTCAGTCACAAATAAAAATTAAAAAAGAAAGTCAAAATGTTAATTGTTTATGTAAGAATATGCGTGTGTTGTGGTGTTGTTGCTGTGGACTACTGGTAGTAGTGTAAATAAGTTATTTTTATTAATATCCGAGAGACAAAAAGCCGGCTCCTTTTTAACTCTGTTTTCACTGCCACCAATTGTTCTCTTTTATTTTTATTTTTATTCTCTTTCTCACATCACCGGCAAGCTAGAGAGAAGAGGGAAGAGAGAGAGTGTGTTTGTTTATTTTATTTTATTTTGTGCTGGGATTAATTGGTATTGGTGGTTATACAAGTTGGATGCTTTAGCTTTGTTCTTTGACCCATTTTTATGAGATAGACAGAGAAGAGAAGAAGGAGAAGAAAGAAGAGAAAATAAAAGATACCCACTTTGAGTTTTTTTAATGTTTACTGTGATGGGTTCTTTGTAAAATAGAGTAAAGTCTTGATTTTTATTAGAAAAAAAAAACAAAGGTTTTGTTCATTTTGTTGTTGATTGATTGATTGATTGAATTCTAGGAGATGGGTTGTTTTCCTTGTTTTGATTCAAAGGAGGAAGAGACTCTTAATCCACAAAAAGAATCTGATGATCGTAAACAAAGCTTGCCAACTGAGTCTTCTAATATATCGAAATTATCTTCTGGTTAGTTTTCTGTTTTTAAAGTTATTTTTAGTATTCAATTTCTTTACTTTATGATCTGATCTGGGTACTTCTGATTTTGTTGTTATTGTTAGTTTTGCCTTGTCATTAGTATATTTAAATTTTCATTTTATTATGTCATTGGTTACTTGATGGATTGCTTTCATAGCATAAAAATTTTTGAGTTTTTTTTTTTAATTTTGAGACTTTGTTTTCTTGTAGACCCCACCAAATTTTGATTTATTTTGTAAAAAAGTACTTGTTTCTTTAGTGAGATGAGATCTTTCTGATCACTTTACTCTTCTGCTTGGTTTGATCTGATTGAATAATTGGTGATGAAGAAGGTCAGAGTTTTCGAGGATTGGCCTAGTTAATTAGAGCAATTGAGAATAAGATTGAATTTTGCATCTCATTGCTACTATCACTTTAGCCTGGTTTATTCAATTTTTGCTCATTTTGATGCAGCTATCTTGTTGATCTTAATTTATATTTTGGTCATGTATTAGTGATTTCAGTGTCTAGCTGGGAGTGAAAGCACAGTTATTGAACTGAAATTTTTTGATTGTGTGAATTTTACAGGAGCTGATAGACTTAGATCACGAAGCAATGGAAGAACAAAAAAAGAATTACTAAGTCCAAAGGAGGGACCTGTTCCTGGTGCCAACATTGCAGCTCAAACATTTGCTTTCCGTGAACTTGCAGCTGCAACAAAGAATTTCAGGCAAGAGTCTTTCTTAGGGGAAGGAGGATTTGGGCGTGTATATAAAGGTCGCCTTGAGACCACTGGTCAGGTAACTTCTCTAGATTCTCTTTTTCTGTTCATTTTATCAGAATTCATTGTTATAGATTTTAGAAATTTCCATTTTTCTTGATGAATGACTTCTGCTAATTCAAGGACAGAAATCTTAAATCTTAACTTGTGATTATTGTGTGAATCATGGTATTTGAAGGCTAATATAATGGTGCATCTATCAGTAAATGTGATTACTTGGCATCAAATATGTTGTAGAGGTATTTTTGTTGGCAATTTGTTAATAGATTCAGTGATATTTTGATGAATTGAGGGTTAATTCAATTTACGCCAACCTTGAACACAAGGCTTCAAAAGAATCACTGTAGATGTTCTGTGCCATTGCTATGAGCATGGTTATAAAACTTTTGCTCGCAGATGTTTAGAGTCCTGTTTAGATATTTGATCAAATTTGAAACATTCTTTTGTTGCTCTCAATTTTTAAGCTAGTTAAAAAAAATGGTCTGAACCAGTGTGCCATAAGCATTTTTTTTTTGATGTTTTGCTTCTATTGCTAGACATTTTTACTACATGCTAATGCTTCAAGTTTAAAGATAAGAGATCATCATGGTCACTTCTGTTTAAAAATAGATGTCTGAGGGGAACTTCGGTGTGCAAATGGTGTGATTTAAGCTTTGTAAGTTATTGATGTACCTTGGTGGATTAGCAACTATGTTTTTGGTGGCTTAGGAAGCATTGATTCTGTTAATGCTATTTTCGCTCTCTCTTAACTTTCTCTATGTACTGCAGGAGGTTGCTGTTAAACAATTGGATAGGAATGGCCTCCAGGGCAATAGGGAATTTCTTGTAGAGGTTCTCATGCTAAGCCTTTTACATCATCCTAACCTTGTGAACCTGATAGGCTATTGTGCTGATGGAGATCAAAGGCTTCTTGTCTATGAGTTTATGGCATTGGGATCATTGGAAGATCACCTTCACGGTAATATATTATTTGACCTTTTGAACTTTCATTTTCAATTTTTGCCTTTTTTTTTTTGCCTCTTGTTTTTGTCCTCTAAAACACAGTAAGTTCCTCTGCATTTATTTTAGACCCTAGTCATTGTCTGTTGAGATGAATGATAAATGTCATCTACCGAAGTGATTTAATTTTAAATTTGAAGATAGTTCTCTTTGATAGGACCTTGTATGATAGACGATCTACAATTTAGAGTAGCTAAATGGCTTGTCTATAAATGTTGGCTAAAGCATGTACAAGGACAGGGTCAGATCAACTGCACCCTTTTGGGTTTTTGCAGTGACAGCTAAGATGAGTACACTACTTCTGGGTATTCTCTGCCCTTGTTGACTACAAGTATTTCAGCTCAATCCTATATAAAGAAGCTATAATAGTTACAGTTGGACCTCATAAATGCAAGGGTACCTTAAGTACTTATACTCATGTTATAAATCTTCATTAATTTGATTGAAAAGCTGGCAATAAGAATGGTAAACGAATAAAATCAATTTTGAAGAGTTCAAGTTTGAAGAATGATTATAGAACGAAGAAAGAAATTGAAAAATAAAAACCTCAATTGTCATCATAGCATGTCAAGTGTCCTTCAACTTAAAACAACTGCATTACTTACTAGATGTTCGATATGTGTTGTTCACTGAGCGGAGTCTAAATCTTCAAGCCTAAGGCCCTTTTTGTGCAAATATTTTGTTGATTGCTGGGTCGATTTAAAAAATAAAAAGTAAAACGCAAGTTGTCATCTATGTTTTGATAAGTGACTGGATAATTTTAAAGATATCAGAAGTTAGAAATTGCTGCTAACTAGAACTCATGAGCTCTTCATTTCAGTTAACTATCCCAGTGAAATGCATTATAAACTGCTTGTAGCTGTCTGACCCGGATTCAAGTTTAACGACATAGCTCGGCTACTAAATTCCTTGACCAACCCATGACCTGTCTCATTATTTTTACTATAAAGTCACTGATGGATGCTTTGGAAGTGAATTCCTAGGGAAAAAAAATTATCTTTTACAGTTGAGATTTCAATGTTGGTAAGGAAACTACTCCAAATGAATATCAGAGCATTTATATGTATATCTTTTTCCTCGGATTACAAAAAGTCAAATCTAATGCATAGTAAGCTCATTCATCAGTTAGATCTATTAGTGCACAATTGCACATTGTCATAGCAGCATTGAATGAAGCACCATATCTAAGATTTCTTGGGGTGAGTGTTGATGATGCTTAGATTTGTGTACCATACTATTGCTAGCGACGGTTTGTTGACCTGTGGTTGATGAATCCTTATTCAGATCTGCCACTTGATAAGGAACCACTTGACTGGAACACAAGAATGAGGATAGCAGCAGGTGCTGCCAAAGGTCTGGAATACCTGCATGATAAAGCAAATCCTCCCGTTATTTACAGGGATTTCAAGTCGTCCAACATATTACTTGATGATGGATTTCACCCAAAGCTTTCTGATTTTGGGCTTGCAAAGCTTGGTCCTACTGGAGACAAGTCACATGTTTCCACCAGGGTTATGGGCACTTATGGTTATTGTGCTCCTGAATATGCCATGACTGGACAATTGACTGTGAAATCTGACGTCTACAGTTTTGGGGTGGTCTTCTTAGAGCTCATTACTGGACGTAAAGCCATCGACAGCACTCAACCACATGGAGAACAGAACCTTGTCACATGGGTAAATATCTTTGACCTTCTTTAATCATTGACTTTTGTTTTATCTTCTTGTCTAGCTATTTGTTCTGTGTCCGTGTTGACTATGTGTTGGTGGTTTTTTGAATACGCAGGCCCGTCCACTATTCAATGATCGTAGGAAATTTTCGAAATTGGCAGATCCACGATTGCAAGGGCGCTATCCCATGAGGGGACTCTACCAGGCTCTAGCAGTTGCTTCTATGTGCATCCAGGAGCAGGCTGCGGCACGTCCTCTCATCGGGGATGTGGTTACTGCCTTGTCTTATTTGGCAAACCAGGCTTATGAACCAAATTCAGCAGGGCATGCTCGTGATAGGGATGATAAAAGAAGCAGAGAGGATAGAGGTGGACAATTATTGAAGGGTGAGGAAGGGGTGGGATCTGGACGCAGATGGGATTTAGAAGGGTCAGAGAAAGATGACTCTCCGAGGGAAACTGTTAGGATGTTAAACAGGGATATAGATAGAGAACGTGCTGTGGCAGAAGCCAAGATGTGGGGGGAGAACTTTAGAGAAAAAACGCGGCTAAGTGCGCAAGGTAGTTTTGATGGAAGTAATGGCTAGTACCTTATGCATCGGTAATGAAATCATTGAACTGGTCTGCCCACAAGTCTTTAGCGTCCTCTCTCTCTTCTTCTTCTTCTTTTTTTTTCCCCATTTTCTTTAGTTCTCTTTTTTGTGAAACATAGAACAAGAAGATGATAATGAAGAAGAAAAAAGTACAACTGAGAGTGTACATTATCTGCTAGTAGAGCAAAGATGAGAACAGGATGTATTTATAAAAATTTTGTGAGTGTAAACGTCTAGGTCATGTTCTGCTTGCTCTTGTAGGTTTCTTTCTGCTGAGCATAAACTGTTTCTATTAACTGTACTTTTTAGTCTTCTTCAATGGCATTTTACATCTCTACTTTGAAGTCCGAGTCTTCATCAATGGCATTTTACCAACTATTCTTATGTAACTTTATGTCTTTACCGACTAATTCCATGGCTGGCATGCTTCATGCCTAACGAAAACAATCGTCTTTAGATGAATCTACTTGTAGTTTGGCGAAGTACGAAACCATCCCAATTTGGTGTGCCATAATGTTGTACTTGCTAACATGATCTTGTCTGTTGGTGTTTCTATTTTTAAATCTTTCAAGGAAAAGGGTTTGTCAATGCAATGAGCTTATATTTGGAAAATGGTTGCAATCCTTCTTTTTTTTTTAATAAAAATTTCTTTTTTGAACAATCTGTGAATTGAGGAAAGCTGATGAGAGTTTCAAGAAGCAATGTAAATACCAAATGTCTCTAAGATCTCAAATTATTGTTATTTGTTTGTTCAGAGTTCTTTTCTTATGGTTAAGTTTATCAATTCAAACACATGTTACTAACAAACAGCAATAATAAAAGAAGGAAGCAAATTAGGTGAACACAATTATAATCCAACTCTTCTACTTTATGGATCACGTTTTAATTAATTAGCATAAAAAATAAAATACCTAATAAAGATTTTGGAACCTTCTACACGTTGCAACATCCCAAAAATGGCCAAAATCAAGAGTAAAACCAAATGGTCGAGTTGGTTGGGTCACAAAAGGCTAAAAATAAAACCAACTCATTCATCACTTGTTAAATTAAATGTACATTAATCTATTTGAATAAAGACAAAGACAAGCTATTTGGTACATTGTTGTCTCTCTGGTATGTATATCCCTTGCTTGAGGCCATATGTCTTTAATGTGATCTCTAGTAGGTACCACAACTCTCATTTTTCTTCTTCAAAGATTCATCTTATGTCTTTGTCAAGTGACCAAATAATTATGGCTAATTCTGCATAAATAACTTTTAATCTTTTTGAGCTTTCTTTGTTTAAGGGAAATGAGGAGGAAAAAAAGGGAAAAGAAAAGAAATTAAATTTATTTCCTTCATTTCGATGTTAAAATTGATAAGAGAAATAAAAGGAAATTAGAGAAAATAAAATAAATGGGTAAGGAAATAGAGAGATATAATAGATGCAATTTTCTTTTCAAATGGAAGAAAAACCAAAGAAAATAGATTTAAAATTAAGCAAAATGAATTTTTCTACATTAAATTACTGTGAAATTGATAAATATACCTTAATTTGAAAGTTGTACATGTTTGGTACATGATTTTTTCTAAATAATACAAATATACTCCAAGTCAGTTTTTTTTTCTAGTATATTAATGCAAAAACGACGTTGTTTTACTCTATTTTCTTCTTCTTCTGCTTGCCTGTTCTTTTTTTTTATCATGGGATATATTTGTCTTAGGCCGCAAAAATCATATACTAACTATGCACAATTTTCTAATTGAAGTATATTTGTCAATTACCATACATTGGGATAGAAAATAACATTTTACCTTAAAATTACTAATAGAGCCTTTATTATACAAAGATTATAATTATTTATAAGGGTATAATTGAGAATAAATACATAATAGAATTAGTATTTCCCTTATTTTTAGTGAAATCAATCCAAACAATGAAATGAAAATTACCATTTCTTTTCTTTTCCCACTTTAATTTATATTTTCCTTCCTTCCTTTTCCCTTATGAAAGTGTTGAAACAAACGAAGGTTTAACCTTTGATTTCAGTGACTTATTACTTATAGTATAGGTTTTTTTTTTGATGGGGACTTATAGTATAGGTTATTAAAAGATAAATGAGTAACTTGTTACTTGTAATTCCATTCTTACTCGTAAATTTGATTTATCCACTCATCACCATTATCATGAATTAATTTATCCACCAATTAAAGAAATTATTAAATGAATCCTATCCACCACATAGGATTATGACCTCTTTATTCAAGTGTTAACACGTGTCACCTAAACCGGGTCTATGTATCTTTAATAGACCTGACCAATAAAAAAACTACCAC
Source organism: Bocquillonia castaneifolia (assembly GCA_948193215.1). Lineage (NCBI taxonomy): Eukaryota > Viridiplantae > Streptophyta > Magnoliopsida > Malpighiales > Euphorbiaceae > Bocquillonia > Bocquillonia castaneifolia. The sequence goes on along the minus strand of CANYLF010561083.1, from coordinate 787 downwards.
CTACATTTAATTAACCCACTATCTCACATTAAATTTTTTTTTGAAAAAAAGAAAGAGTGAGATGTATATGGAAGTTTTTTATTGACCGGGTCCATGAAAGATACATGAACCCAGTCTAGGTAAGAATTTTCCTTTCAATAATTGGTTGAAATATTCAACAGATGATGGGGTGAATTTAATGCATTGAATATTTCAATTAACTGTTGAACATATTATACCACGTGTCAACAATTAAATGGAGAGTTCATAATCCACGATTCACCTGATAATTGTTAGATTATTTTATAATCTATATGTGGCCCATGTAATTAAAGGGCTGATTCTAAATTAAATATGGCCCATTATGATGGTTATTAGGCCTAAAAAAAAGATATTAGAATTAGATAGGGTTATTAATTATCCCTTCTCTTCTTCCTTCAATTAGCGTATTTTATGTTTTGACGGTTCTTATCCATCAAAGAACGCAAAAAAGCAGAAGGAAGAAAGGATTAAAATTCTGAACGGATTGAAATCATGGATCAAGGTACGTTTCCGATTAACGCTTCTATTATAATTGTTTTTCTATCAAATAATCTTCTTCTATTTAAGGAATTGATCTTGGTGAATTTATAGTTTAACAATTGGTATCAGAGCAGTATTAATACTTTGATTCACCATTAAAGTAAATCTTGATTTGTTATTTACTGGGTGTTTGTTCAAACACATTAAAGATTATATTAAAGATGCTTCCGCTTTATCCTATATGTTTGATAATTAAAGAGAATAATTATCGTACTAAATTTGTATG
>CANYLF010560843.1:0-10116 GCA_948193215.1 Bocquillonia castaneifolia | reverse complement strand
TCAATGGTGATTTCTTGGTGTAGAGAAAGGTGTATGAAGAAGAAGATGAAGAAGAAAGGTGTAGGATTGTAGAGATTCTCCACTAACTTTTATATTTTATTATTATTATTATTACTTATTATTATTAAATTAATTTAATTGTCACTCTTCCTCTCCCTCCTTTTGCCACTTGTCTCCCTCCTACCACCACTGGACACTTATCCTCCTTCTAGATTTGCTTTTCCTACACAACCCCCCAAACATAACCCTACTAACTAACTAATCCAACTCTCATACTTCTTTTACAAATAACTCCTCTAACTTTTCTTACAACTAGGTCCTTACTAACCCAAACTTCCATATACCTTGATGCTCTCAAAAATTATTCTACCAGTCAATATTATGCAATGTATTACACATAATTATGATGTAAATGACATGATATGATTAATGTTTATTTCCTAATAATCAAAACTAGGTCGTGACAAAGCCTGTAGATGTAATTCCTATATTTCAAAGGTATTTGGCCTCGTGGTTTGATCCCCCTCCTCTAGCACTAGTGCGACACGAGCAGGAAGGATCATTGAATAATGCTGAGTCCGCTCTGTCACGGCATGGTATTTTTTCTTATCTTTTGACTTTTTTTATTTTTAACTTCTATTTTTACAATGTATGTAGATGGATCTCGCTGATGGTTTTGGCGATGTGCTTTTGCCTCCCGCAGCTGGAAGTGGATCGAAGAAAATGAGCCACAAGTCTGGCTCGACTCAGGGCTCGAAGAAAGGAAAAGTAGCTGATGGCTTCACGGTTGCTGAGGAGTCCATCCATACCGAGGCTGAGATCACGGTGGAGAAAGATGACGCGCCACGTGTTGTAGTTGTGTCTAATACTCCAATACAATCTCCACATACTAGAGTGGTGAGTGCTAGCTTGCTATCTCATGCATTAATTCCTGATGATGGGTTAGCTATTCCTGTGGAGCCCACAAATCTCGATCCTGGGTCTACGGTGGATGAGCATGGCCAACCAATAAGCTCCTATGATTAGCTGAATAAGCATCGCTACATCGCCTCGGTTGAAAATGACCAGTGTGTGGAGAGGATGAAAAGGGTCTTACCCTTGTCCAAAGACATCAAGCGTGTCGCTGACAATCATCCCCACGAAGCCATCGGCCAGGGCATATTTCATCTTGTTTCTGTAAGTGTTAAATACCTTAGTCGCTTTTTATTTCTTTCTGCTCCATCTTTATTTCTAAACATATTTGGTCCTTGCAGGCTGTACAACATTTACTGGGGTTGGAGCACTTCCGGTCTCACGCAGCAAGAGAGAATGGCATTAATGTCGCAGAGCTGGAGAAAGTTAAGGGTGATTTTGAGCTCTCTGTAAAGGCTTACAAAGAGTTGGATGATGCTAACAAGAACCTCCTCTCTAGTGAACAGGCGATGCGTCAGAAGCTGGCATTACTTGAAAAGGAAAATAAAAATTTTAAGCAGCAAGTGGAGGATCGCAATAAAACAATTGCCTCTAACTATGGCGACTTGGGGAAAGCCAAGAAGCTTTACAAGGAATGGGGGAGTCGCTACTGCCAGGCTTACAAAGAGACTTGTCTGAAGAAAATCAAGCTGTTGGATCCGACCTTCAAAAAATCACTTTTGGATATGGAAGAAAGCGAAGCCTCAGCCCTCTCCAAGAAGTGATTCGCTAATGCTGTTAAAAAGAAGGATTGGAATGAGGATGTCAAAGGGGGTTATCTTCCTGCTTCGGATGTTGATGAGAGTAGCGACTCTGATGATGATGGCAAAGCTGAGCCCCAAAGCAGGGATGTTGATACCAATAAAGACATTGCGACTCAAGGGTGATGCGTCTAATGAGGCTTCCAATGTTAATGATGACGAGGCACAGGATTAGGCTTTGCCTATTACTTAAAAGATCTTTTTTTATATCTCTTTATTATTAATGAAAATATGAAATTTTTGCATCTTGTGTTATTCTTTACATCTGTGATCCCTCTTTCGGAATCGTTTTATTTTTCCTTAATATTGCCTTCTGATTTTGTAAGGTGTTATCGACTTCGAATATCGCTTAGAACGACTTAGGGGTCGCGTATTTAGGATACATTACGAAATGTTACTTGTCATTGAGCGGATTTTTATGGTGTTAAGCCACCTATCATTTGGCGGATCTCTCCTTGTAAAGTTATGCCTGCTTACATCTAGCGGATCTTTGGTGTTTTGGTGGATGTCACTTATGAAATTGGGACTTTTTATCGAATGGATCTTCGTTATTTTGTGTTGCCAAGTCTAGTGGATTCCCTTTTTGCTTGTGTAAACATGATTATGTGGAGCGGTTTGTTATGGATATTTTGTATTTATCTATTTCTTAATTACGTTAGCCTCTATTGAGTGGCTTTTATTTAGTGGATCTCCTTGGTTGTCGTGGGTCGCCTAATGTTTGGAGTATCTTTAATAGTTGAATCAACTAATAACTGGCAAATCTTACTTTATAAAATTAGTTTGGGTCACGAACGGGTCTCCGACCCTTTGTTTTAATGCCATGGCCTTAGGACTTTAGGTCTTTGGGCGGCTCATGTGTGGTCGTCTCTTATGCCTTTGCCGCTTGGGACTTTAGGTCTTTGTGAGGCTCATGTGTGGCCATCTTTGAAGCCTTGCCTTTCAGGACATGTGGATTGTGCGGATGGTGTGAGATCCTGTCTCGGTTTATGGCCTAGGCGAAGCCTGTGGAATGCGAGATCTTGTCCCGTCTTTATGTTTGTAGGGTAAAAAATGTATTGCGCGAGTCATGGCTCATCTTTTATTGTACGGCAAAGCCTGGTGCGAGATCCTGTCTCGTCTTATGGCCTAGGCAATGCTTGTGGGATGCGAGATCTTGTCCCGTCTTAAGGCTTGTAGATTAAAAGTAATGTAATGTGCGAGTCATGGCTCATCTTGTGTTATACGGTGAAGCCTGGTGTGAGATCTTGTCTCATCTTATGGCCTAGGCGGTGCCTGTGGGGTGCGAGATCTTGTCCCGTTTTAAAGCTTGTAGATTAAAAGTAATGTAATGTGTGAGTCATGGCTCACCTTGTGTTATCCGGCGAAGCCTAGTGCGAGATCTTGTCTCATCTTATGGCCTAGGCGGTGCCTATGGGGTGTGAGATCTTGTCCCATCTTTTTTTTTATAGGGCAAAGCCCTTGTATCAGATGTTTGTAAAATGTCAAAAAGTGGCTTCTTAGGCCTTCATTAAGATGATTCTTTGGGGGTGGCTATATCGCCTTACATTCATCCCTTCTATTGGTTGTACTTTCTAAGCAGCTCCGTATTCCAAGTCCTTGGTAGTAGGGATCCATCCATGTGGGCCAGCTTATAAGCTCCTTTTCCCACTACTGATATAACCTTGTACAGTCCTTCCCAATTCGGGCCGAGCTTGCCGGTTCCAGCTTCCCCTTTGCCTACGTCTGCTCTTCTCAACACTAAATCATCCACTTTAAATTGCTTGAGTCGTACCTTTCTATCATGATATGATGTCGCCTACCTCTGGTATGTCTCTGCTCTGTATGCTGCCTGCTCCCTTCTTTTCTGTGGAAGGTCGTTGGCGAGCCTAATGCTCTCTTCATTTTCAGCTTCATTGAAGTTGATTCTTCTCCATGTTAGGGTTCCCACTTCCATCGGTATCATTGCATCCATTCCATAGGTGAGCCTGAATGGTGAGTTCTTCGTGCCTTTCCTTAGGGTAGTCCTGTATGCCCACAAGACATTATAAAGCTCCTCTAGCCATTCTCCCTTCCTATCGTTCAACCTCTTTTTCAGGCCATCCAGGATGGTTCTATTTGTAACCTTTGTGAGCCCATTTGTCTGGGGATGCTGCACTGAAGTGAACCTCAAGTCAATCTGCAAACCTTCACAAAATTCCCTGAACTTCTTTCCGTCAAATTGTTTCCTATTATCAGTTACCAGTGTGTGGTGTATCCCAAACCTACAGATTACCTCCCTTTTGAAGAATTTCTCAATTTTTTCCTCGGTGATTGCATTTGGTGAAATGATTGATGGCAACAATTAGAAATGTCCTTTGTCCCGATGCCATGGGAAAAGGGCCCAGAATGTCCATACCCCATAAGGTGAACGGCCAAGGACTTCTTATCGGGGACATGGGGTGAGTAGGCTTATGACTTATCTTAGCAAACTGCTGGCACTTGTCACATTCTTTTACCATTCTAATCGCATCTTTTGCAATTGTAGGCCAGTAATACCCTTGTAACAAAGCCTTCCTTACTAACAAAGCCGAGGATTCATGGGATCCGCAAATGCCCTCGTGTATCTCTTTTAGCACTTGCTTTCCTTCACTTCCCGATAGGCACCGACACCATGGATGTGTTAAAGACTTAAAGTGTAGAACTCCATCTTTGTAGTAATAGAGTGTTGCTTTCCACTATAATTTTTGAGCTTGCTTCCTGTCCTCTAGCAATTCTCCTAACAGTTTATAGCTTATGATTGGCTTCATCCAAGCCGCTATCTCATCCTCTTCAACTTCCATTACTTTTAATTCCTCGGTGCTTGCTTTTTGTAATTCCTCCCTAAGGGGGAAAGCTATCAAGGCCTCCTTCCCTTCTGTGGCTGCCTTAGCCAGTAGGTCTACCTCCTCTTTTTCCTCCCTTAGGACTTGGCGCAATTCATATTTTCCTCCATTCTCTTTCAACTTCTCTAGCTGCCCTTTAACTTTGCCCAAGTATTTGATCATTCCAGGCTCCTTGGTGACGTAGTTTCCCGCAACTTGGTAAACCACCAGTTGAGAGTCACTGTGTATAGTTACTGCTTCTGCTCTGACTTCAATCAGTAATGCTAGTCCTGCTAGCAAGGCTTCATACTCAGCCGCATTGTTGGTGGCTTTAAAGGCTAATCTTATCGCATAGAGGATCTGGACCTTCTCTGGTCCTAACAACACAACTCCTGCTCTCGCTCCTGTCTCGCTGCTAGCACCGTCCGTATACATTTCCCAATTTTTATTTTCTTCTTCATTCTCCCCTATGCTTTCCTCTCCTTTTAGCTCTGTCATAAAATCTGCTAAGGCTTGTGCTTTCATTGCCTTTCGGGGCTCATACCTTACATCATGTTCTCCAAGCTACACAAACTAGCTAACTAGCCTCCTCGAGGTTTTCGGTCTTTCTAGTGCCCTTCTTAGGGGTGAGTCAGTCCTAACAATTATGGTGTGAGCTTATAAGTAGGCCTTGAGTCGCTTGGCTGCCTCTATTACTGTAAGAGCCATCTTATCCACTGTTGGGTATCTCAGCTCCGCCCCCCTTAATACCTTACTAACATAGTATATTGGCTTATGTTCCCCCGAGTCTTCTTTTACTAGAACACTTACTATAGTTTCATTTTAGCATGAAAGGTACAAGTAAAGTTTCTCAACTGGCATAGGTCTGCTTAGTAACGGAGGGGAGGTGAGGAATTCCTTTAACTTTTCAAAAGCCTCCTGGCATTCTTGAGTCCATTCGAACTTCTTTACTTTCTTCAATATCTTATAGAATGGGAGAGATTTCATTGCGGCATAAGAGGTGAACCTTCCCAAGGTTGTAATACTTCCGTTGAGCTTCTACACTTCATTGATGTTTCTAGGGGGTTGCAGGTCCATTATCGCCTTTACCTTCTCCGGGTTTGCCTCTATCCCATTCTGTGAGACCACAAAACCTAAGAATCTACCTGCCTTGACTCCAAAAGTGCATTTGTTAGGGTTGAGCTTCATATTGAACCTGTTTAGTACTGCAAATACTTTCCTCAAGTCCTCTGGGTGGTCCTCCTCCTTCCTGCTCTTTATTATTAAGTCATCGACATACGCTTCCATGTATCCCCCTAATAATTCTCTGAACATATAATCCATGAGCCTTTGGTATGTAGCCCCCATGTTCTTCAATCCAAAAGGCATCACTCTGTAGCAGTACGTCCCCTTGTCTGTCACGAAGGCTATTTTGTACTTATCCTCTGTTTCCATTAGTACCTAGTGATACCCATTCACCGTGTCTGCCATGCTTAGAATCTCATGCCCGGCAGTGGAAGCAACCAACTGATCAATGGATGGTAGAGGGTACTTATCCTTTGGGCAAGCTTTGTTTAGGTCGGTGAAGTCCACACACATCCTGTACTTCCCATTAGCCTCTTTTACTAACACAACATTAGCACACCACTCCGAATGCCTCACCTCTTTTATAAAACTTGCCTCTACCAGCTTATCCACCTCCTCCTTGATTACCTTCTTTCTTTTTGGAGCAAACTGCCTTTTCTTCTGCCTTATTGGCTTTGCTATGGATCCACATTTAGCTTATGCGTGATGACTAATAGGTCTATCTCCACTATCTCCCCAACCCACCTTCACTGTCGTGTCACTGTTCTTTAGGACTAGATTGTAAGTCTCCCCCACAGGCTCCAATTTCCTCTCTCTTTTTCTCGCGGTGGATTTCTTCTATGGACATTGCTTGTGCCTCTCCTCCTTCTGCTACCATGTAACATTTTTTAGACATCTATTGGTTGCCCCTAACCGTTACGACTCCTTCAAGGATCACCATTTTCATGGTTAAAGGATCATCGTTTTCATGGTTAAGTATCTGATACTTGTAACTGCTCCTGTATCGTAAAGGAATGGTCTTCCCAAAATGGTGTTATATGCCAGCTTCGTATCAACCACATTAAACAGTGCTATGATTTTCTTGGTTAGTCATTTCGTTCTGTCCCCCCACTTCTATGTTAAGCACAATAGTGCTTTTGGGTTGTTTTGGTGTACCCCCCCCCCCCCCCCACCCAAACCCACTAGAGGTTTTGTCACCTGTTTGAGATCGATTACTACTCCTCTCATGACCTTAAAAGCTTCCAGCGTCAATATGTTTACGGCGCTTCCTTCATCCACCAAGATTCGCTTGACCAAAAACTTGCCAAATATAGCATTAACCACCAAAGCTTCATTGTGGGGTCCTATCATGTGCTTACCATCTTCCATGCCAAAAGTAATGACCTGCGAACCCTTACTAGCTTCACCTATACTCAGTATCTCCTTTCTCTGTCTCTTTCTTACCGAGCTGTTGCTTGGTTCTCCGCCCACAATGATGTGAATTACTACTAGGTCTTTCTCCCTCTCAATCTTGGCCTGCTTCCCCCCATCTCCTTCCTGCGTATCCCGACCCCTTTTCTCACCTCCTACTACAAATCTTCTTAACTTCCTGTTCTGGACAAGTCTCTCAATTTCTCTTTTCAAGTCACGACATGTCTTGGTCTTATGGCCTGCATCACCATGGAACCTACAATACTTGCTCCTATCTCTTACAGGGGCTGAGGCGGGATTGAGCTGCCTGGGTCTCTGGTATTGTTCTCTGTTTTCCTTGATCCACATCAAGATATTTGCCCTTATGGTATTGAGTGGGGTGAAGTTTCCCCTATCCATGGGTCGGAGGTAATGCTCCCTCGAGACCTTTCTCCTGGTTTCCCTTCTCTCATTTTTCTCGGGTCTGTCGCTCCTTCGCCTATCCAGGTCTTTTCAATCCATCCTCAAACCCTCATCCAGATTAGCGAATTTCTATGCCTTCGAGATTAGTTCTAGAAAAGAGGTTGGTTTAAGCGTAGCCAGCTTTTCCTGGAGCTTTGGAAATGTTGTTCCCTTCCTGAGGGCTTCAGCGGCTGTTTCGACGTTGAGCTTGTCTACCAGCATTGCTTCTCTATTGAACCTTTCCATATAACTTCCCAAGGTCTCCCCTTATCTCTGGATACATCTATGTAAGTCGCCTGACTTCTTCATAGGTGGTATGTTTGTTAAATATCTAGCTCTGAAAGCTAATGCCAGGTCATCAAAGCATGCTATTGACCCCCCTTCAAACTTGAAAAACCATTGTTGGGTGGATCCTGACAAAGTTGTTAGGAATACCCGACAAAGAGTAGCATCATTCACGCGTTGCTGGAAGGACATGACCGTTCTGAATTTTGCTATGTGCTCCTTAGGGTACCCTGACCCATCAAAGGCCTCCATTTTTGTCATCTTTAGTTTTTCTAGCAAAACCTCTGTCTGTATGTGCCAGCTTAGTGGGCTCCTTGTGTCTCCTAGGCAGTCCTCCTCGTATTCTCCCCTCTTGAATTTTCTGAACATGTCCATCATTCTCCGGTCTAGGTCTCCGTCTCCATCTTGCTAACCAAGTTCAGGTCCCTTCACTCGTAGATGAATCTACCTCATCGTCCTTTCCCTTGCTCTTTCCCTAGTCTAGTTTTTCTCCATTTTCCTCCCTTGGTACCTCCCTTGTGAGATCTACTATCTCCTTAGCTATCAGACGCTGGCCATCTCCTCCTTGCAAAGGAGGTTGGATTGTGTTCCCAGGTTGGGATAGGGGGTTGTTTGGTGTTACCAGTGACGTTTTACCCTGCACCAGTGCCATTAGTTCCTCCAGGACTTTACTTGCCATTGGGGGGCTTAGGCTGTTGAGGAAATCCATAGCATGTGGAAAAATGGGGATTTGGTGTTTGAGTTGCTTCAGGTGAAAAGGGTTGAATGTGAATGGGCTCTCTGACTCTAGTGGCAGGTGGTGTGAACAATGTTTGATTCAAAGCTGGGGTGGCTGGGGAGCTTTCCAGCCCAGAAAAACCAGTAAAAGTCCCATGTTGGAAGAAAGGCAATCGGCTACCATCAGCACCCTAGCCTCCTCCTATGCTTGCCATTGTGCTGGCTGCTCAAGGAAGCCTTTCCTGGCCAGAGTGGCTATGGCGTTTGTGGTACTCGAACTGCTAGGGCCAACTGCCCCAGCACTCGTTTGCGTAGAGATGGTGTTGCCTGGTCCAACTACTGTTCGTGGGGGATCTTGTTGAGTCATTCCTGCCGTCGAGGTCACACCGGCAGCCGAAGTCCCTCCACTGTTTGCATTCATCGCTTTTTCTCGGTCCTAACTTTAACCGCACCAATGATGGATCGAGTCCTGATCCTCTTGTACTGGCAGTGGTCCACCAGCTGAGGCTGTATATGCACAGTCAAGTAAAGGCCTCAGAGGTAGGGTGTGATTCGCGTAAACCCTCCGATGTCTAAGTTAGTAGAGTACTTGCTAGGTAGAGTGTATAAAAGGTTGAGTGAGAGATCAAATTACCTTACTTGGAGGGTCGTCCTTAGCTTATATAATGGTCAGGGTAGAGAAACCCTGGTGTGCCTCGCATTCCCTTTATACCCTTCGGGTGAGCGTGATGGACCTGCTTAGGCCCAATACAATGGTAGACCATCAATAATGACACTCGTTAAGGGTCCTCTTACACTTAGTGGAGTAGAGATAGACTAACTAGATCGAGTAAAGATCATGAACCCATTGTGACGTGGAAACCACCATTTTGTGGGAACTCCACTTCAATATTTATCCTTTTCCTTCATACACTACTACACATTCCTCTCTTCTCTATGTGTGCCTCTTGCTTGCTTATGCTAGTCTTGTCCAGTTTACTGCTCTTCAATTTTCTATTGTTACATTAACTTTAACATAAATTTTGCGTTTTTTTAAATATACTAACAACATTTTTATGTATTTTAACTATTAATCAATAATTTAATTGACTAATTTATCAAAAGTAAAGTGTGTTTTGATCTATAAAATTTATATATTTAAAAATTCATCCAAAATTTTATTTAAAATAAATAAAAAATTATGTAAACTAATTTAAAACATGTTATTACATATTATTGCACTAACATAATTAAATTAAATAAAAAGTTAATTAATATTTTTTAGAAAAATATTTTGAATGAATTTGAAAATATATATACTTTAATTTTGATAAATTAATTATTTAAGTACATAAAATGGATTTTTAATATAATTATTTCAAAACATAAGGTAATAGTATAATATTAAAATACGAGGTAAGTAAATAATACATTTTAGCGGAAAAAGTAATTCACCATGTAAATAAAAGTGTAATTAATCTTTATCTAATTTAGATACAAAATATTGATTCAAAACAAAAATTAGAAACAAAATGTGAATACACATCTCTGTTGTATAGGGAAATCATTTCTTTTTTATAATGGGAAATTATTTCCTTATGTGGTTGCAACTTGCATGTGCTTAATGTAGAGAGATAGTTACAATTATAGCCTTAACCATTGTTAAATGAATAAGAAAACAAGCAAGG
>CANYLF010560744.1:0-19520 GCA_948193215.1 Bocquillonia castaneifolia | reverse complement strand
GTTTTCATATTAAAGTTCGTGATTAAATTATATTTTGAAACTTCAAGTCGCACATGAATCAAGTGGGAGAATGTTAGAATTATATCTAATATTTGATTCATGTACTTATAGTTTTTATGATTTCAATTATTGTTACGCATGATGATAGTTAGTGCTATATTATGTTTGAAATTATCGGGTGAAATTCCCTCCCACTTGTCCTATTAAAATTAAAGTTTGAAGGGTTAAAGGTTTATTAAGGAAAAGTTCAAGGGCCTTATAGGAACTTGTACAATTAAAGTGCACATATAAAAGGAGAAAACCTAATCAGTTTTCATTAACATGCAGTCATAAACAAAACTCTATTACAGAGGAAATCTTCTATATCATCAAGGAGTAAATTAAAGGTTACAGGATCCAAGAGGTGAAACATTACAAGTTTATTTTTGTGGAATCAAGTTCATTATTATGGATCCAAGTAAGTTTCCCTAATTTTCTCTTTAGGTATTGATAGAGCAGGCCCAATAGCCCAATAAAAGCTCAAAAGCAAACCACACTAAATACTCCCATAGCTTTGCTAAGACACCTGGCAAGTCCCCAAGGTGACATGTCATACACAAGAACACTATAAATACCCAAAGATTCTACAGATAAAGGATTCCAAGTTCCAGCTCATTAAATACCTGTAGAATCTTTGGGTATTTATAGTGTTCTTGTGTATGACGTGTCTCCTTGGGGACTTGCCAGGAGTCGGAGTGAGATTGAGGACACTTATCCCGTCCGACCATTTTCTCTGTGTGCAGGATTGACTCAAGAAGATCGGCACAAACCATTATCTTAACCGCCACAAACTTACTGGACTAGACCACAACCCAGATCCAGCCCGGCAGAGTCCTGTCTGCTTCATCATTTGGTTCCATTACCGAGAAATGAGAGATAATCCAATTGATGGAACACAGAGACGGTACCTTGACCTCGATCAAAGAAGACTCACCTACCAGCAACTTCAACCAAAATAATTAGAAGGACGCTACACAGCACCCGGAAACCACACCACTACTAATATGGCAACAACTAGCTAAAGTAATGGTAGACCTATAGTCGCAAATGTAGGTGGCAATGGCACAACTACAAACTCCAATCACATTGGTAGAACAGAACATTGATGAGACAGGAGCACCTCGGATAGTTACCCTGAGGTTGATAAAGAAGGAGAGAATGCCGGTAAATAAAAGAAACGAACAAGATGAAGCCTTAGTAAGGACTTCTAAGAAGTGGAGTCATCCAAAGCTCCTCGTGAAAGTGTACCACAAGGAGACCTAGAAAGTGGCAGAGTAAAGCAAAGGCGGAGGAACAATGTCTCAGAGGAGGATAAACTCCGACTCATGATGACTGAAATGATCAAGGATCTCAAAATGGAAGCCACCCAAACACCTCAACCTTTTTAGACTAAGAACTCACCATTAACCACAGAAATTCTTGCTACACCTCTGTCGAGGAACTTCAAAGTGCCTACCTTTGACTCTTTCTTTGACACAGGGTGTCCAGAAACACACACCACAAAGTTTGTAAACTACATGCAACTCTATAATGCTTCCGATAAGCTCCTCTGCAAAGTTTTCCCGACTACATTGGTCGGAACGGCTCAGAAGTGGTATAGTAAGTTACCGCCTGGATCTATCACCACATGGAAAGATTTGTCAACAAAGTTCATTCTCAGATTTTTCCCAAACATACTGCCAAAGAGAAGTTCTAAATAACTCTATCAATGTAAGCAGAAGGACAGTGAGTGGCTAAGAGATTACCTAGAGAGATTCAACAATGAGGTTACCAAGATAGATGACCTGAACATTGACACAACAGTCCAAGCCTTGAGAAGAGGTACAACCATGGGACGACTGACAAACAGGATCTACTCAAAGCCTCCAAAGATGTATCAAGATTTGATGCTGATGGCTCAAAAATGTGTCAATGTTGATAACGGGAGACGTTATAGGAGATTAGAGAGAGAAGAAATGGGTGTAAAGAAAAAAGAAAAGAAAGAAGATAAGCCACCAAAGACACAAGTCCAACAAGCCCACACCACCAGACAAACCTACCTTATAACATATACAGCAGACCCCACCGATACCACCAGGAAAGACGGGGGAGTTTTACTCCCCTGAACCAGTCTAGAACAAACGTCCTCATGTGGATAAAAGATAGTCAAACCCCATACACTTGTCCTAGACCAATGATCCAGTGGTCGAGGAACACGAGTCATTTTTGCAAGTTCCATGAAGATTATGGACACGACACAAAGGACTATTTTGAGTTAAGAAAGGAGATTGAAAGATTAATAGAAATGAGAGCTCTGAGAAAGTTCACCGCCCAAGCCAAAGAAGCATAACCGCCAAACCCACCAAAGGAGTCCCAAGTGACAGTAGATCCTAAAGGAAAGACCGTCTTAAGGAAGGTACATATCATCACAAGTGGAGAATCATGTTCAGCAGCAACAAAGAAGAGGTCAAGAGCAGAAGTCATGAGTATAAATGCCACAAAGCATGCAAAAAAGGGATCAGATCAGCCAGTCCCAGTCATTACCTTTGGCCCTAATGATGGGGAACAAATCCAAGCACCTCATAATGACGCACTGGTTGTGGAAGTCATCATAGATAATTATGTTGTCAAGCGTATACTGATAGATGAAGGGAGCTCCATCAATTTGATCATATGGATGGAATACAAACAAATGGGAGGATCTCAGTTGAATATGAAGCACTGCCCCACACTGATCTTAGGATTAAGTGGCATACCCATCCATCCTATGGGTTTACTCAAGCTAACAGTGGAATTTGGAAAAGACCAGCCACATAACTAGGAGATCAAAGCCCTCTTCAATGTCATGGATATGCCTCTAGCATACAACGCAATTCTCGGACGGCCATACTTGTATGACTCGGGAGCGGTAACATCGATCTGGCACTTAACAATGAAGATTCCAACAAAGGCAGGTGTGGTGGTAGTGAAGGGAGATCAGGAGGCAGCGAAGGCATGCTATTTAACAGCCACCACAGAGGCACTTCCTATTAAGGAAATACTGGAGATCAAGATGGAAGAACATATTAAACCCGTAGGAGAAACAAAGGCAGCAAAATTAACAGAAGAGAAAGAAGTCAAAATTTCAGCAAAGTTAGCAAACTTAGAAACACTCATCACTGACAAATTGAAACGGTACAGAGAACTTTTGTGAGCTTAGCCTTAGAAATCATAGGAGTTGACTCGATGATAGCTTCTCATGCCTTAAAGATAGACCCAAGTGCCAAGCCTGTAGCACAGGAGAAAAGACCAATGTCGGTAGAGAAAGAAAAGGAGGCAGTAGAGGAGGTCGACAAATTGGAGAGAGCAGGTTCTATCAAAGAAGTAAGATATATAGAGTGGTTGACTAATGTTGTCATGGTGAAGAAATCAAGTAGGAAATATAGAAAGTGTGTTGACTTCACCAACCTCAATAAAGCCTGCCTAAAAGACAACTACCCCCTGCCTAGTATTAACAGGCTTGTAGACTCTACCGCCTGTCACAAGCTCATCAGCCTCATAGACATGGCTTCAAGTCTTTTGGCCTGAAGAATGCAGGGGCAACCTACCAAAAATTGACAAATCTCATGTTCTAGGATTTCATTGGGGAGATAGTAGAAGTGTAGGTAGATGATGTCATCGTGAAAAGTAAGAAGAGAGAAGATCACCCATCTGATCTGGAAAAGGTATTCCAGATCCTTGAAAGCTTTAATATGAAGATGAATCCAGACAAGTGCACCTTCAGGGTCACAGTAGGGAAATTGCTGGGATGTATGGTGTCAAACAAGGGAATAGAAGCAAACCCGAGGAAAGTTCAAGCAATCATCAATATGCAGTCGCCAAGAACAATCAAGGAGGTCCAGATTCTCAACGGAAGAATCATAACACTGGGAAGGTTCATTTCAAGCTCAGCCGAAAGGTGTTTGCCCTTTTACCGTAGCCTCAAAAACATCAAACAATTTAAATAGGGAGATGACTACCGGCAAGCATTCAAAGATCTCAAAAGATTCCTAACTACGCCGCCATTAATCAGCCGTCCCATCCCAAGTGACACATTGTTCTTATACCTGTCAGCGTGTAAGGAAGCAGTAGCATCAGTGTTTATACGAGAAGAAGGATCAGAGCAAATGCCCATCTATTACGTCAGTAAGGCACTAAGGGATGCAGAGCTCTGATACCCAATGGTAGAAAAATTGGTAGTTGTGCTAGTCACCACAGCCGAGAGACTGAAGTATTATTTTCAAAGTTATCCGGTGGTTGTAAGAACTGATCTGCCACTAAGGAAAGCAATGCAAAGGCCGGAGCTAATGTAAAATGGTCAATGTAGTTAGGCGACTATGGAATCTGGTATGAAGCAAGGAAGGCAATGAAGGCTGAAGTATTGCCAGATTTCATTGTAGAAAGTATTGGACAGGCAGAAGTTACGCCTTACAAAGCACAACCCTAAAAAATCTTAGTAAATGGAGCAAAGAATGAGCATGGTGCAAGAATTGGTGTAGTTCTGAGGGGCCCAAATAAAGTTGTCATCAGATATGGGGCTTGAATCTGCTTTGAAGTCACAAACAACATAGCTAAATATGAGGCCCTGGTGGCAGGATTAGCTTTAGCAGTAGAAGTCAAGGCAGAAGATCTCAGAATAATCAGTGATTCCTAACTGGTGGTAAATCAAATTACAGGAGAATTCCAAGTCAAAGATGAGACACTAAGCAAGTATTTGACCAGAGCCAAAGACTTATTATCAGCATTAGAAAAGAATGGAGAGTAATGGGCCATCCAAAAGTCAATAGAAGTGAGAATGAGAAGGTAGATATGATTGCTAAATCCACCTCAGTGGGAGGCCTGTTATACTGGAGTATGCAGATGAAAGAAGAATTGCAATAGAGAAGCATCGATATCCCTCATGTTTTCTTCATCCAGGGGAGAGACAATTAGATGAGCCCCGTTATTGACTATTTAGAGAATGGAGTCATCCTAGAAGATCCTCAAGAGGCAAGCCGATTGATCAAGCAGGCAAGCAACTTCACCTATTACAAAGGAGTGTTGTACATAATGTCAATATCGCACCCTTGGTGTCGATGCACACCTAGAATAAAAGGAAAGTAGATCTTAGAAGAACTTCATGAGGGAATTTATGGAGCCCGTCAAGGTACAAGACTATCAAAAGAAAGGCAAAATTGCAAGGATCTTCTGGCCAATGATGGAGGAAGATGCTAATGAATTGGTGAAAAGCTGTGACAAATGTCAAAGACATGCCGACAAGATTCATATAACGGCAACTGAGAGAAAATCGATCAATAGCCCTTGGCCTTTCTCAACTTGGGGCATGGACATACTCAGACCTTTTCCCAAGGCGGCAGGACAAAAGAAGTTCTTGTTAGTAGTAGTCGATCACTTCACTAAATGGATTGAAGTAGAAGCAATGATGACCATAACAGCCACCAAGGCAGAGGAAGTTTTCTTCAAAGAAGTCATAACAAGGTTCTGTCTCCCACACACACTCATCATGGCTAATGAAAAATAATTCGATTGCCAAAGATTTTTCTGTTAAAGAATAGAGATATAGTAAAAGTATTGGTCTGTGTCATACCCCCAGACCAATGGCATGACCGAAGTCACCAACAGCAATCTCCTCACTAGTTTGAAGAAAAGGCTAGATGAAGCAAAAAGGAACTAGGCAGAAGAGCTTTATCCTGTACTCTAGGCTGAAAGAGCCACACCAAAAAAGGCTACGGGAGAAACACCATTCAGCCTGGCCTATGGAATGGAAGTAGTAGTACCAATTGAGTTGGGAGTCCCATCTTACAGAGTAGTCAACTATGATCCCAACTCCAATGATGAGCAAATCATGATTTGTAAAGAGATGCTAGATGATAGAAGACAATCTGCTGTGGCAAGAGCTAAAGCTTACAGAAGGCAGGCCGCCAAGTATCATAAGAAAAGAGTTAAGTCAAGAGAGTTCAAAGAATGAGAGCAATTACTGAGAAATGCTGAAATCGACAAGGGTAATGCAGGTGTCGGCAAGCTCCAATGCAATTGGGAAGGTCCCTACCAAATTTCAAGAGCTTTGGGGAGTGGGGCTAATTAGTTGGCAAATATGGATGGCACCTCAATACCAAGAGCCTGGAATGTACAACATCTCAAAAAATAGCATATGCTATCATCATAGCCCCTCCGAGCCGCATCCACTTTCATACATCAAAAAATTAGGTGTTTACAGTTTGCCCTTGCTTTTTCGGAGGTTTAGAATATTAACCCATAATATGGAAAATGACAACAAAGCATTAACCACATAATTTTTGGAAAAGAAATGCATGCCTTAGCTTTGGAGTATAGAATCTTGTATCAGACCTAGCTTCCTCGACTTGACTCTATGGGAATGGTGTTAATTTTCATTGAAGGCAATCCTCACGATATTAACTCCATTAGGGATTTGAAATTGCTCCACAGGGGATTTTTTTTTCTCTATTTTGGTTGAGGGCAATCCTTTGAGATTCAAGAACCATCTTCTTGGTAATGCTCCACTAGGGAAAAGTCCTTTTCAAGGTCTAGGATAAGGTTTGATCTCACCCATTTAAATGCTTTCAGAATTTAAAATGAGGTTTGGATCAGGATTGAATTCCAAATACTTTCAGAGTTTGGAAAAGTTTGATCTCACTCATTTAAATACTTTCAGAATTTAAAACGAGGTTTGGATCAAAATTGGTTCAAATACTTTCAGAGTTTGAAACAGAATACTTGTTTTAAATACTTTCAGAGTTTAAAACAAGGTTTGTTAGGGTTAGTTTCAAATACTTTCAGAGTTTGAAACTGTATTTAGGTCTTAGAAAATGTCTGGGAATTTTCTAGGAATTTTCTAGGAATTTTCTGGACTTTTCTAGTGCTTTTTGAGGCTTTCTATAATTTTCCTTTATCATCTCTGTCATTTTGACTGTAGTTGTTTGTAATTTCTACTGATCTTCTAAATTTTGCCCTCAATTGGACTCAAATTGGCCTTTCCCAACCTTAAATCTTGATTTTGGACATATTTGCATCGAAACTTCTGTCCTTATTTGAAATTTTTCTTCAGGGTGCCACTTTGGCATTCAAAGCAGCGTGCACAACCCCCTTCTTTCCCCTTATTTTTTTCTTTTTTTCATTATATTTGCACTCATTTATTTTTCATTCAAATTTTAACCAAAAGCTTTGATCTCGGACTAGACCCTTGTCTTCTTCCTCAATGGGATTACATCTCCATTTTTGAAACAAGGAAGGAAACTTGCAAGGTTGATAATGGAGGTTTAGTTTATGGAGACAAGGTTTCACCACTTTCTTCCATCAAAAAACACATTTCTCTTCATGCAAGAGGCCGGGTGAGTGTTCTAACATGTTAATTTCATCATTGCATGGCTGGGTGCTGTGTATTTTCTTCAATTTCTGTAAAATGGGTGAAAAATATGTTGCAAAACGCCACTTAGGACATCAATGCCAGTCCAAGTGGCATTGAGGGGTTCCAACGCCAGTTCAACTAGCGTTGAACCCTAAAATGCCACTTAGGACCGGTTTTTCATCCTCTGAGGCCAAAAATGCATGTTTCAACAGTCTAAAATGCAAAATTATACCTATATTAATGTTATAAATTTGTATATGCATGTCCTAGCCTTCTAGGTTAGTCAGAATTTGATAAAAATGATAAAAAAAATCATAGAAAATACAATTAGGTTAGAATTTCAAAGTCATACTTGTACCTACCTATTGCAAAGAGATGCTATCACTTTTGATCAGAAGGGCAATTTCTAT
The DNA here is from genome assembly GCA_948193215.1 of Bocquillonia castaneifolia. NCBI lineage: Eukaryota > Viridiplantae > Streptophyta > Magnoliopsida > Malpighiales > Euphorbiaceae > Bocquillonia > Bocquillonia castaneifolia. Next base: position 11,708 of record CANYLF010560744.1, on the reverse strand, counting down.
AAAGCCCTTGAGGTTTGGAGAGTGATGCCTCTCGAAGTGCGTACTTTGGTTCATCAGGCTGGATTTGGAACATTTATCAGTGCTTTATCCACTCGTTCTGTGGATCAGACGAGTTGTCATTGTCACCGCCGTTTAATTCAGGCACTTTTAGAGAGATGGTTCAGTACCACACATACTTTCCAGTTGCCATGTGGAGAGTATACCCTTTCCCCTCTGTCTCTTTCTACTGTCACAGATTTGGCCTGTGCTAGGAAGCCGATCCCTTTTGATGTTAGGATTTACACAGTAAGTGAGGCTACTCAGGACGAGTATATCAGGTTGATGATTGGTATAGTCCCTCAGAAGAAGACTTTTAGGTGACTCCATATTGATGAGATCGCTAACCACTTACTGGGTTATGATGGCGGCGTAGGATGGCGTGCAGACAGGATGACACGTGCATTCATTCTGTATCTGCTAGGTAGCACTCTTTTTTGTGACACCAACAGCATAGTTCCCATCCATTTCACCCCTATTCTTAGAGATTTTACTGCTGTGAGCACATTTACCTGGGGATCCGCAACCCTAGCCTATCTCTATTACTGGATGGACCACGTTTCATTGGGTGGGAAGAAGCTCTGTGGCTTCTGGCATGCTACTCATGTAAGTCAATGAACCACTTTTGCTTTATTTTCCATTTTTCCTTCTAACTTTCCTTTCTCTTTTTGCAGGTTTGGGCTATCAAGCTTGACTTGATTCAGCAGTTCACACCTATCCTTTTGATTCCATCCTTTCCACTTCTGAGTCGTTGGGCCATGAACTAGTCATTGACCCATGAGACCTCAATTCACGAGCATCACATTCTTCTTAATGCTCTGACTACTAATGATGTTAAAAGAAACAAACTTGTTAGTTTAAAACAACTTTTGAAAGCTTTCAGAAACTTACATGTTTGCTTCATTTTTGCAGATTGATGTTAATTGGCTAGGCAGTGTAGAGAACCTTCCCAGATATGTGTATGCCAGCAGGCTGAAGGATATATTGAGGATTCTCCTTGAGGGTCCTAGGATGCGAATGTGATATCTCGGTAAGAGAGTTCACCGCCAGTACTCCAGGCAGATACGCAGAGTACCCGTCCGTCCTCCGACAGACTTTTTCTAGGGTCACACCCTGGTTGGTGAGGCTTTGGAGCGAGCACTTGCTGGGGCTCCTTGTACCCTTTTCTTGGTAAGATCCAAAGGCTTATGCTAAATTCTTATTGAAGAGGTGTCTTCCTCGACATCCCCTATCCGAGCAGAGAGTAGCTCAGGTATGTATTTCTAAGTCCCATCCATTTTGAACCTTTTATTGAAATACTAATCTTAGCATATGCAGGTGTGAGACGGCGTTGTTACTTTCACTATCCCAGGGGTTTCTAATGATGACGAGGACATTGATACTCCAGAGGTTAGGGAACCTCAGGCTAGAGATGCCCTCGAGTCGACTGAGGTGCCCCCTATTGCTAGCAATGAGGCCAAGCCTAGTCATCGACCACCTTCGATGACTGGGACCATACCTGGGGTTAGAATTACCCGTTAGTGATCTCAGTGACCAATTCATAGGCATCCTCTAGAGGACCCTGCTGACTGCGTTCCTGGTGTGATTATTTCCTTCCCATGTCATATTGTGCTTTACCATTCTCCTACCGGTATTGTGGAGCGTACTCTGACTCCTGCTTTGCCTTACATCACTTTTTCTCCAGCATGTACTTATGTAAGTTCCCCAAACTTTGTGCTTTTTCTGGATTGGATTTTGTTGTTATGACTTGCTTTCTTTCTTAAATCCCAACTACTGAGGTTGCCCGTGTTGCTGGCTATTATCATGCTAGTAAGGCTCTCACAGTTGAGGCCTGTGATGCTTGGCGATTGGCCTACGAGCGTGCCTCACAGATGAACCATTACTTGAGGACTCGTCTCCATGAGTTGGAGGCACCTACAGCTTCTGGTTTAGGTGATCAGGACGAGGATGTAAATGCCCCTATCGATACGACTGTGGCTGGAGATTATTCTCATTAGGAGGCAGACCATAATGATGGAGAGCCTTAGACGTTGCTTTCACCGGCTTGTTTGGACTATTATGGAGATACTTTGTTTATTTTTTCTTGTTCTCTTGGACATGTACCTGCACTTTATGATCTATATACATATATACATTTTATGATGCATGTTTTCCTATTTTTCCTATGATGTATGCATGAAATGATATGCTTAGAATCCCTAATCAGCAAAATCTTGGTTGCTAGTATCACTCTATCTGCAGATGCAATTAGTTACGACATTCTACTCCATTTTTGACTCCGAACTTCCCCAGATGCCACAGGTTGAGCTCTGCCCCCTATTTGAAGAGTTTGAGAGGATTTTGGGCAAAATTCATAACCTCGTACTCTAGATTCTCTGGCTGTTGTTCACACCTTATGTTGTTACCCCCTTACTTCCTTAGGGATAGCTATATCTGTTGGGCTAGCAGAACTATCGTGAGGAATCTGGTTTTCACTAGTAAAGTTTATAAGGCCTGAGTTGATCTCGCCAGTGCTGTCCCAGTGCTTGAATTGGTATGGATTATCGTGCTATGCAGGCTGAACTGTCTGATGATGATGGTATAAGTGCTGAGTTATATGATGCAAGTAACATAAATCATGGCTAAAGAAGACTCAAGAAATGCATTGGAAGCTGGTTTTAACAATATCAAATGGAATAAGAAAAATAAAGTCTGATAACTGTTTACTTTATTCATGCAATGTTTTATCTTTTTAGTTATGCAAACATTGAATCAAATATCATAAGTAGGTTTGATAATTTTCTCACACAAGGCTCATTCTATTAATATTAGCATAATAACTATACTTTAACAAATTACATTTGATATTACCGCTATCTTACTTTCTTCTCTCATTATTTTTGCCTAGACTGCCTCTTTCTAAGGTTTTCACCCTAGCAGGCTTGCCCTAACTTTTGCCTAGAAGGCCTTTTTAAGGTTTTAACTCTAGCGGGAGCCCTAACTTTTGCATGAGCCATCCAGATGGATTTTCAACTCATCGAGCTTTTATTTATTGTTATTCATTTTTTTAAAGGTAGTATTTCTTAAGACAATCCAAGTTGATGGGTTCTCTGAACTCGTTCCCTTCTAGATCTGAGATCTTCACAGCCCCCTTAGGCGTAATCTTGTTGACCAGATATGGGCCTTCCCAGTTTGGCTTGAACTTTCCTCTTGGGTCAAACGAAATTGGCCTAGCTTGCTTCAACACCCAATCTCCTTCTTTGGTTGGCCTGACTCTGACTCCTTTGTTGAATGCCCTGGCTATCCTCTATTGATACACTTGAGTGTGGTGCAGAGCCTTCTTCAATTTTTCCTCTAAGGATAATAGCTCTTTGTATCTAGATTCAGCCTATTGTGCTTCTAGAATTTCTGCTTCTAAAGCCACTCTTAGTGATCTGACCTGAGTCTCAATTGGCAACACAACTTCACCTCCAAACACCAAAGAATAAGGAGTTTCCCCTGTTGCACTCCTCATGGTCGTGTTGTAACCCATAAGAGCAAAGGTAATTTGTCTGCCCAATCCTTGTAGGTCTTCACCATCTTAGCTAGGATCTTTTTGGTAGACTTGTTAACTGCTTCCACTGCTCCATTGGCTTTAGGTCTATAAGGTGATGACCTGTGATGTTCAATCCCCTTTTCTTTTAGCAGATCTACTGTTTCCCCTTGGAACTGAACTCCATTGTCTGGGACTATGTGATGAGGTTGCCCAAATCTGTTGATGAGCTTCTTGTTGATGAATTCAGCCATATTCTTTGCAGTAATTATTGGTAGTGAGATTGCTTCCACATACCGGGAGAAATACACGATAGCCACGATAATGTACTTATGGCCATTAGAAGCTGTTGGTCTTATTTCTCTAATGATGTCGATCCCCCGAGCTGAGAAAGGCCAAGGAGATGTCAAGTTGTGTAGCTCGATAGGTGGCAGATGAATCTGATTTCCATGGAGTTGTCACTCGTGACACTTTCTGACCAGCTTTATACAATCTCTGTCCATAGAGTCCCAGTAGTACCCTTGTCGGACTATCTTCTTTGCCAAGGTGTGCCCATTCATATGAGGCCCGCAAACCTTAGCATGGATCTCTCTCATAACTTCTTTTGCTTCATCTTGATCAAGGCATCGAAGTAGTACCCCATTTGGAGCTCATCTATATAACATCCCTTCGTGATAAGTGTAATTCCTTGAGGTAACTCTCAGAGCATGCCTATTCATTCCTAAAGCTTCTTCTGAGTATTCTCCTTTTTCTAGGAATCTCAGAACCTCATAGAACCACGGCTTTTCCTTCGGCCAATATACAATCATTACTCGTTCCCCCTGATAACAAGGAATCCTTGATCTGCACATCACTAGTGGCTTCATAGCTACATTTTCAAGATTATCCCACATAGATGCTAGGATTGTAAGTGCATTAGCCATTTGATTCTCTTCCCTCAGTAGGTGTGCAAAAGTACAATTCTCAATACTCAGGGTGAGCATATAAATGTACTCAGCATAAGGCTTTAGCTTCTCATCTTTGACTTCCTAGTTCTCAGAGGCTTGGTTAATTATGAGCATGGAGTCCCCATAGATGGTGAGATTCTTTGCTCCTGCTGCAATTACTGCTTCTAAACCGAACACACATTTTTCATACTCTACCATGTTATTAGTAACTTTGAAATCCAGCTTCTTGGCCAAAGGGATGTTCTGTTCCTCTGGTGTGATCATGATTGCCCCCACTCCAACTCCTTTCTGGTTGACTGCCCTGTCGAAGTAGAGCTTTCACCCATTTGCTTCAATCAGGTTTAAAGATTCATCAGGGAAATCATATTCCCATGTTTCCTTTCCTTCTATAGGATTAAGGGCTAGAAACTCTGCTACCGCTTTCCCTTTGATGGTCTTTTTGGTCAAGTATTGGATGTTAAACTCTGTCAGTAACACCAACCATTCAGTAAGCTTTTCCACTAGTACTGGAGCTTCATACAAATAGTGTAGCAGATCATTCTTTGCCACAGCTTGAACCTTATAGGATTGGTAGTAGTGTCTCAACTTCCTTGTTGTCCATATCATTGCCAAGCAGGTTTTCTGAACAATGTCATATTTTGCTTCATAGGATAACAGCTTCCTACTAAGATACTAGATAGCGTGCTCAACTCCATCTTCATCCTCTTGTGCAATCATGGCTCCTGGAGCATCATCTTCCAAGGCCAAGTACAATATTAATGGCTTTCCTGCTCTTGGTGGTTGCAGAACAGGTGGGCTAATCAAGTATTGTTTGATCTTGTCAAACGCTATTTGACATTGTTCATACCATTCTATCCTCTAACCCTTTCTAAGTAGCTTAAAGATGGGCTCACAGATGGTAGTTAATCTGGAGATGAACCTGTTATTGTATTGGACCTTTCCTAGAAAACCTCTAACTTCTTATGGTATGATCTATGTAATGCACAGTGCCATTAGGTAAAACATCACACAAGTAACCAAAATCAGTATTTATATCATTGACTTTTGAAAGGAAAACAGAATCATCCTCAAACATATCAGACGCTATTACATTAAGATCAGACTCTTCATAAAACAGACTCATCAATGAATTTTCTATAAACTCATCTAACTCAGACATTACAGCTGGAACTGGATCGGCTTCCTCGATTAGCTCTTCAATCTTGATTTTGTGGACCCCTTCTATCAGCATCTTGTCCACAGCTTGAGCATCTAGCAGCTCCCTGAAAATCTTAAAACATGGCACTTGGATCTTGCCTATATCCACCGGTTAAGCCTTCCCTGGGTAGAGGATCCCACTTTGAGGAATAAAGAAATCTACAAGGGCATTCCTTGTCTTGATCTTCTTATTACCATCATAGCCTAAACCTTCTTTAGCTGTCTAGGTTTTGAAGTCTGGCAACTGAGTAATTCCTTGCTGGTTCTTCCCCAACCCTAATGCAGGCATATACTCAATATTCTTCATCATACGGTTGATAGTAGGATTGCTTGGCCCATCAAAGATACCCATGATTTGAAAGCCCATAAAGGAATTGACCCCCTGAGGTGCGGCTCACAGCATAGCAACTGAAGCAACTGGCTCAGCTGAGATGGTTAGAACTTTATATCAATAGGGGAACTTGATTTTTTGGTTGATTGTGGAAGGCACTCCTCCTAGAGCATGAAACCAGGGTCGTCCCAAGAGCACGGCAAAAGTCATGGGAATATCTAGGATAGTAAAGTTCACCTCTAAAACAATTGGCCCAGTCTTGACCTTGGTAGTAAATGTTCCTTCAACTACACGTTTGGAATCATCGTGGGCTTGAATGACCAAGTCGGAGGCCTTCAGGTCTTCTTTAGCTATTCCCATTTTTGAAAGAATCTTAAATGGGCACACATTAATAGATGAGCCATCATCTACCATTACACATGAAGTTCGTTTGCCATTTACTTCAGCAGCAATGAACAATGCCTTGTTATGATCCCTCCCTTTTAGTGGCAAATCTTCATCAGAGAAGGTGATCTCCCCTTTCTTCTTTTCAGTCATCAATCTAACCACTTCTTCAGGTGTCGTGGATTCTGGAGCTGGGATCTGAGTTAAGGCCTTGACTAAAGCTCGCCTATGAGACACGAATGAAAAAAGTAAGTCCCATACGCTTGCACTAGTCTTAGTCTTTTTAAGTTGCTCAGTTACAATGTCAGCTACGGTGACTTCTTTCACTATATCTTCTTCGGGCAACTTTCTTGATTCCCCAAAGTCTTTCCTTTGGAAGTCTCTCCCACTTCGAGTAACCAAAGCAGGTGCAGCATTATCGATCCTTATTACATTGTCAATCACTAACTCATCTTCATTAGAGCTATACCATGTGTCAAATTTGAAGCAATCCCTAATCTTGCCATCCCTCCTACTTTGGATTATATAGGAATCAAACTCATCTTTTAAAAATGAGAGTTTCCCACCTACCTCATCATAAAAAGCCCATATATCTTTCTCAATGGAAGTTGGGACATCTTCTTTGTCTAGGAATTGTTGCCATGCTTTAGCCCTATCCCAATCCTTCACATATTCGCCCCATCCCATGGGCCATGGAGTGTTTTTAGCATAAACATCGAATTCAAGTCCCCATGTAGGCTCAATATCTTCTAGAGGGGTAGTACATGGTGGGTGCTTTAAATACAGAGCTTTGAAGTCAAACTTGCTAGAGGGCTGGCCTAGGAGATCTTCCACATACTCTTATTCATCATCAAGCTCCTCCTTGTTCAAAAGGGAATTCCAAGCTTCTTCGAGAGGTCCCTTTTCTAACTTAGGATCCTCCTCCACATTAACCCATGCTTCATCTAAGTCTTCAAAGGAGGCCCATACATCTTCTTCAGCCAATCCAGTTTCAATGCACCTAATTCTTGGTGGTACATTATTGTAGCTTGGTAATGGGTTACTTTTTATGCTTGGGCTTCTCGAATCAGGGTCCATGACTTTCCCTTCATCGATTAGGTCTTGGATGGAGTATTTAATCTTGATGCAGTCATTGGTGGAATGGCCTTGTACTAGGTGGAAACGGCAAAAGGCATTTGGGTTGTATTATGATGAGTTCGTGTTTGGTGGGTTTTTTACTGGTTCTAGTTTCAAAAGGCCTTCTTTTTCGAGCCTTTCAAAGACTTTTGAGAGTGGCTTGTTAAAGTTTGAGAAACGGTGAGTGGTCTTGACTTTATTAACTTCTACCATCTTAGTGGACTGATTGTAAGTGCGACTTGAACTGGCCTTGTACGTCTTCCTCTTCTTAGACTCTATCTCCTCAACTTGCAGCCCATCATCATAGAGCTCAACAAAGTTTCTTGGATTCATAAGCTGAAGCTTCTCTACTAAACTAGTATGCACATTTCTTGTAATGATTCGGACTTGATCCCGTTCTGAGGGCTTGTTAGGCATCAAGGCTACCTTATTCCTCCATCTAATCAAGAACTCAGAGAATGTCTCACCATCTTTTTGTTTTGTCATTTCCAAATCTCTCAAGGAGACTTCTAGAGCAGTATTATAGGAGAACTAGCCCCTAAAAGCCTCATTAAGAGCCTTCCAATCAGATTTGACGGTCACAAGTTGAGCAAGATACCAATCAAATGCTACTCCTTACAAAGTCAAAGGAAACAAGCCCAACTTTTGCTCCCCATTCAAAGTAGTTGCAAACATGATGGTTATGTACTACTTGAGATGCAATTTTGGATCCCCTGCTCCAATGAACTTTGGCACATCAGGCAACCTGAACTTAGGTGGTAGTCCAGTTATCCCATAAAAGCCTAAGTTGTCAAAATCAAAATCTTGGTCTTTACTCTTGACCATCTTTTAGAGCTTCTCCATCTTCTTAGTCAAAGCATTTAAGGCTTCTTGGTCAGGGTGTCTTTCCTCATCCCTTTCCTCATCACTGCTTTCAGATTCATCCTTCCTGCGTTCATCTCGCTCTTCAAAAGCTTTCTTGATGGTCTTGTCCATCATCTCTTGCAAGGCTTTCAAGACATCCTCATTCAACCCGGTGATGGCGTTTAGGGAAGTTGGTGCTTCCAAAGTTGGTAATGATGTGTTTCAAACTAGGCGTCTGGCTTGTCTTGCCCAAGACTTTTTGGAGGACTCTATGTTGCTGCAAAATAAGGGGTTAGCATGTTATGCTATGCATGCAAGGATGCATGAATGCATGAAACAACCAACACAAGTAACAAACGTTAGTCAATCACACTTACTACCAAGTGGTAGACATTCCAACCTTATTTCTCCTACACAAGTGTTCGTTTGGCAAGTCACGATTCCTAGGAATTGGTTTTAGGCCTTCGCATCAGCAGGGGATGCTATTGCCGACGTGGTATGCACGTTTGCATAGCAAAAAGCTCTCAACATCCAAACCAAATAATAAGTCATCATTATGTCCCTATCCCATGTCTTTGCTCTTGACGAGTCCTTGATGTTTCCCATATTCTAGGGTCATTTTAGCATCAATCAGGTACAATTAGATTGACGCACCAACTTCCCTTAAACACAGGTAATAGTCAAAGGTGGCCCTTCTCAAACCCTAACTGATCCTATGCTATAAGGCCGCATTAGTCAGGTACATTTAGTCTAACACTTGACACCCCCATAGAAAGCAATCAGAGGTTTGATTCAAGAACAATAACACTAAACTAGGTCAAAACAATGGCTTTATGGCATCATGTAAGCAGACAAAATTTGGTAAGTCCTAGTGGAAGTTGCTAAGGTCATTACATGGCTTCAGTCGGTTCAGTCTATAAGAGGTTCCCATAGAAGGCGAACTCCCATTAACCATCTCCCTCTTTCAAAAAAGGTTCAAGTGATGGTAGGACATTCAGCTCAGAATTTCCCATTAACTATTACTCATTAACCATAACTATGATGGTAAGCAATAGTAGGACAATTCCATCTATGAGTGGTAGTCATTGATTTCGCTACCCAAGAAGTGCACATTGAAAATCAGAGGCAGCTTGACGAATGGTACCCGCGAGGTAGGGTGTTTTAATGCAAGCATGAAATGCAAGGAAACTAGAGTTTGGAATAATAATAAGAAGTGGCTATAATCACATGAATCAGTAGTTTATCGTCCCTAGTGGAGTCGCCAAACTGCAGACAAAGAAGGGTTTCCTTAGTGGTCCCAGCTTGACTGATGACTGCGGCACTATGCGTTTAGCATGAGGGAGCTAATAGTGAGTCGCCACCTGAACCGGCATCAGGAATATCTTACATGGTGTACGTCAAAAGACATATTTACCCCAGAGATTCTATGATCAGACTACTGCATTCTTAGGGCGTGATTCTTACTAGCCACTTCTAGAATTATTCTAACCTTCATTTTCTCTATCGCAATTATATCAAAGCAATAAAAATAGAGAAAATCCTACATTTTTCATGCATTATTATTTATAGAAAGTCAGTTTCTATTATTAACAAACAAGATTCATTTTACAATATTTACCAAATATGATTAAAAATCAAATTTCATGCCAAAAAGTGACAAAAAACACATAAGGCAACAAACAACACAACCTAGATTTCTAACTTGTTTTAACCTATTTTATTACCAAATGAATATTATTAGTCATTTTTCATGCATTAAAACGTACTACAATTACCCAAGAAGGATCAGAAGCTTACCTCGTCGCTTAATTCCACGTGAAAAGCATTTTTAAAGCAAAAAAATAGCCCCAACGCTAGTCCAGATCCTGATGTCAATGTAGGACCGGCGTTGTAGGCATACCAACGCCACTTCAACTAGCATAACGCCAGTTCTACCACAGATGCAAAGAAAATGCAGAAAAACACAAGAAAATCAGCAAAATGCTATATGTAGGCGATTTAAATGCTAAAAATGAATGTTCTAAGCCTAAAATCAACCATGTTAATTCTAGAACATGTTAGCATGCATCAAAACACATATTTGCACTTAAAGATGCAATTTTTATGCATTAAAACCACTCAAATATTCATAAAATTTTCATTTTAACATAAAATAATCTCAGATCTTACTCATAGCTCTATTAATGCTGTAGAAAACTATTAGAAACATAAAACATTTATACAGGACAATTTAACATCATTTAAACATTCAAAACATGCGATAAAACATGCCAATAAACATCTAAAACCACCAAAACATGTTATTCACAACAAATCATGCAAAGAATGATCAAAACAACAATTAAAACCCAAAAATATTACCTGAAAACTCTCTAGAATTCGGCTTGAGTACCCTCAGGGAGCGTAGAATGATGTTGAACAAGCTTCGTTATTGCTAATCACCAAGGAAAATTAATGGGCAGGCTGTATTCTTCTCAAGAAACACCAAAAGAAGTCCAACGCAAAGGTTACCTAGGTTTTCTAAGTCAAAATCCACTACAACAATTCGCATCTATAGCTACGCTAGCAGCCGTAGCTAATACATAAAATTTCCATAGCTAAATCATTTAGCTATGGAAGGTTGTCCTGTAGCTTGCGGTGGCTAAAAAAGGTGTTGCTAAAAGTTAGCTACAAGATTTTTACATCCTGAAGCTATGAAGTGCCATCTTTAGTCACGGGTACATATATAGTGTAACTAAAAAGATTATTTTAAAGTTGCAAGTTTTATCTTTAGTCACACATAATGCCAAGATAGCTAAAAAGTTGAATACTTTAGCTATGGAAAATATAAATTTGTAACAAATAGATGATTCATCTCAGCTATGGAAATTTAAGAACTCGTAGCTATTACCAAATGTGAAACTAAAGGAATAATACAATTAGCTATGGTGAAACCCGTAGCTATTACTAAATCTGAAACTAAAATACCAAAAAGAATAATACATTGTGAGCTATAATTGTCTCATCTGTAGCTATATATATAATAAAATGATCTACACTGAATTAAATTTATTTTTATATTGATTATTTTTTCTACATTACAATAAAAAAAAAGGAAAATATATGAATATGAATTGAAATTTTATTAAGAAAAAGAATTGGTATCCATATACATCGCCAAAAAAATATTCAAAATAACAATTTGATACATTAATACAAGGGCTTAATGTTGTATCTCATGTAGGAAGAAAAAGAGACAAAGAGACATCGAAAGGATGCTCCTCAAAATAGAAGAGAATATAACCTGAAAAGGAAAAATGGATAATGAGATTAGAATTACAAAATATAACTAAACATGGACCAA
>CANYLF010560597.1:0-10494 GCA_948193215.1 Bocquillonia castaneifolia | reverse complement strand
CATAAAATATGCCAGAACCTTCACCCATCCTAAAACTATTCAAACTCCTTCAGTCCCATAGATTGTTGAGGTGACTAGAGGCTGAGGACAGTGAGGGTATAGAAGAAGAAGAAGTGGGAACTCTCCAGCTCCTTCAAAAGTCTAAGGAGAGCAGTCCTGGTGAATTTCATTTCCTTTCTCCTTTGTGCCTTTCCAATTTATGGCCGCTTACTATCCGTTTTTATGCAGGTTTGTTTCAAAAGGACTTTGACTTTGATGATCTCAACAGTTGGTTTCAAATATTATTGGTTCTTCAAACCCACTAGTAGCCTATACCTCTACTACCTCTGACCCAATACTTTTGACACCAGTTCAGGCTACTCAGTCTGCTCCTAAGGTAAACAATCTTGCTTAGATCCTCATTCCTCTATTGAACTTCTTACTCCCTTCCTAATACTTTGTGTGCCTACTAGGTCTTTGATAGGGGTTCAATCCCCTCAAAAGTCACTTTAAAGCATGACTTAGGGTTCATGGAGATCTCTCCCGAGACTACTGAAGCTACTCCTCCCGCTATCCCTAAAGCCTTCACTTTTAGGTCCTAGTAAGCTGTTGAGGGAACTTTAGGTGCCTGACTCGGTTCCAACCCTTATCAGGTGGATCCTGAGGTGGTGTTATAAAAAGAGGTTGGGACCTACCAATAGGTGGTCTCTGAGTGTCATTTCTCCCTCGTGATTACTACTGCCTAGTCTCAGCATGTCAGTACTAGCTAGGCTAGTTCTCAGAATGATGTTCTTTGGCTTTCCTAAACCTTTCTAAATTCCTTTTTTTTCCTGTGGACCCATATGATTAATTACTTTAGTTTCAACCATAGTGGGTTTGGGTATCCATACCTTAGAGTGTGCCTTTGGCTGGACTTCTGCCTGTTGACCTCATCCCTTAACCTGGCAATTTATGTCTTTGACTTAGAGTTTCTCCTTGATGGCCAAGAGGAGCCTGAGGTCTAACTAGGCCAGTTTTGTAATAGTTCTTTATACTCTGAGACCTTGGCTGCCAGCTCATAAAAGTCTCTAAACTCTATGCCTTAGAACTTTTTGTGTGACTCTATGTCCAGACCCTCTGGACCATTTTCACATACTCAATTTTAGGAAGCATGATCTTGCACCTGCTCCTCATCTTCTTGAACCTACTGATGTAGGCGTCAGCGTTTTCACCAGACCTCTGAGTCACCCTGGATAATTCTGCTATACAGACCTTAGGTTAAGCCCTGAAGAACTGAGTATGGAACTACCTTTCCATATCTGCCCAAATGAAAATTGAGCTCCTTGGTAAGGATGCATACCAATAATAAGTCAGACCTATAAATGAGTTTGGGAACAAACACAATTTAAGATTAACAAAATTATCTAAGTTAGCCAACTTACTACATTGTATGGTAAACCTGGCTATGTGCTCAATGGTGGAAAAACCATTTTCTCCTGAGAAAATGGTGAAGTCTGGGATCCTGCAGCCTCTAGGGTAGGGGTTCTCCCTATCAATATACTCAAGATAGGGCTTATGGAACTCAGGGTAGCCTATTTGTCTTAGGCCTGGCCCATACAGCTCCTGGACTGCATCTCGTAGGATTTTCATATCAACTACATCCTTTGTAGTGGAGGGGGAGGAGTATAGTACTGGTTCCTGCCCCCTAGGCCTGGATATGCTCTAGTGGATGCTAGTAAAATTACCCTAGGGCTTCTCCTTATATAGGTGAGTTAGGGGGTGGACTAAAGTTGCCAAACGGTAGAGGGACCTACCTTAGAGGAGGGCGGCCTATTTGTTGAGAACTTGGTCCACTTCTTTGAACTTGAGGTGTATGAACCCCTTGCAGCTCCACTCCTTGGGTTGGAAACCCCCCCCCCCTTCACCCCTTGGGAGCTCCCCTCTCCCGGAATAGGATGGTCATCTCTCTTAGGAGGGATGACATACCTATCTTCAATAGCTGAGGGTATGATCTGTAGAGGCCTAGGTGGTTCTAGTTTAGCTACTGCAGTAGGTAGTGTTAGTGGAAGTAAGGGAGGAGGGCCTTGCCCCCCAGAGCTTTGAGCAGTCGAACTGGTTGCAAGAGAGTTCCCTTGTGTAGTTGGTGAACTGGTTCTGGCTATAGAATGGCCTACCTCCCTTATTTCAGGGATCATGTCCCCCAAAGCCTTGGCTATCACTGAATTAGTTTCATTGTGTGACAATTGAATGGCCTGGAAGGATTCTTGGATTCCTTCAGTGATCAGACTTGCGAAAGCCTTGAATCTTCCTTAGAGATACTTTCAGAAGGTGCTGGGGCTTGCCCCTCACCTGGTAGTACATACATAAAATGAGTTAATAGGAGACATTTGTTCGAAAGTCTCTACCAAGTAAGGGACCATCCGTTCAAGTCCTGTTGTTGCAGAAATGGTTTCAGCATCCTAGGGTACTATGACATTTTCTTTTCCACTTCTTATTTTTGGTGGCATTTTCAGTGATGTCCCACTGGGCGTGCCAAAAAGATTGTTAGTGTTGGGTGTTCTGGTACTTAAACTAGTCCCGATACAACATCCAGTCCTAGTACAATATACTCCAATTTGTGCTCTCTCAACCAATATATCTGACTTGTCAAACATTTTGTGGGTGTGAATCCACTATGAAAGTATCCCACAATGCCACTAAATGTCTTAGTAGAACCGGTGGATAAAGTAAGTGATGCAACAAAGATAGCAGTGTGTGTAACCACTGGTTGAACTAACTGCATAAAATGTAGATCTAGTGCTTGTAAATGACTTAACAGAACTTATAATTTAAGGGAACTAGATCATAGAAGCTAAATCAAAAGGAAATATTAACTATCACTAGAAATTTAAAGGTTTAGGATGAAAAGAACAAACTAAAGGAATTGGAAAAACTTGTAGTATTAAAATTAAGCTAAGTACAAGAAACTGAGCTTGAAATATAAAGACTGTAAACTGAAATGTAAATTGTTAGAAACAAAATTGCTAAGAACTATTGAAAGATAGGTTGCTATGTGCTAAAAGATTGATTGAATAAGCGTTTGGGCGATATGTTGTTGAAGATTATCGGTCCTTTGCTAAGTATTTTGTCCTCTTATTTATACTGTAGACACCTAATTTTTGGATGCAGAAATGGGGAAACAGCTCGAAGTTCCCAATGATGATCACTTATACTCACAAGGCGTAAGTAGAGTGATTATGGCTTTCATTTTAATCATGTGATGTTCTGGAATGGATCTCAGATTTAAAAATGCATTGTTTTAAGTCAGAAAAATTATTTCTAAATAAAATCGTGCATTGTTTTCATCATATCTTTTCATACAAACTTTAAAATAGCCTGAAACCTAAACTTTTAATAAATTGGGCCATTCTACACGTTTTTGTCTCTAATACAATTTTTCTAATTCTGACGTTTAGGGCTCCAAAATGGGCCTAGAACATCTGCTGCCATGTTGATGGGCTTGGTTTGATGTTGGGCTTGGATGGTGGCTTTAAAGGTTAGAAATGGGCTTCAAATCTGATTTTAATGTTATGGGCCAGCGGTTTGGGCTTGAAATTAATTAAAGGCCCAGGTCCTTTTCTCTTTTAAACTTACAGGAGATTGGTTTTAATTTGAAATTCAAACATTAGATTTGTATTAATCGTTTCATTCAAATTTGAAAATCAATTACAGAAGATTGATTCAATCAACTGCCTTTTGAATTTGAAAACCTCTATCTGCTTAAGAATCAAGCAAAGCATCAGAGTCACTGCCTATAAAAGGCACACTCAATTTCATTCATGGGAGTTGGCAATTTTGGAAAGATTACTAGTTTTACACAATTTAGAGAAAAAGCTTCTGTAAGTGTTTTTTTGAGTGAAAGAGAGAGAAAATAAACAAAAAGAAAAGAATAGTACGTGATTAAATATCAATATAAAAGTAAAAAAAAAATCACAACTGAGGGAAATCAAGCCTTCCCATAGAAGTTTTATTCAAAGCTTGGCTGCCTGTTGAATTTGGAGTTTCATTGATCTTCACTGTAAGTGCTCTGAGCCCTCTTAATTATTAATTTTTTTTATTGTTTCTATGAAATTATTGTGATTTTCATTCATTATATGAATCATGACATCCATCTACTCAATTTTATCGTGAAAATTGTTTTATACGTACGTACTATATCTTTTGCATTTTTTCATCTGATTTTTGTTTTGTTGATTCTTGACATGTTTATGTGTTAGAATCATTTAATTAAAGTATTTTAAGGCATGTGTGATTGTTTATGATTGTCATTCAATTTGCATGTTTTCACTACACTATACGTGATTTTCTCAATTTTCATGTTTTGATGATTTTGATTCTGAAAATTGTTTTAAATTGTGTTTTATGTTGTTTTCAGATGATTCTAACATGTTGTAATCAAAATCAAAAGCATTTAAATTGATTTCAAAAATCACAGTAAACTGTACGTTCATTTCAATTTTAATTGAAATGAATTGCTAATCACTTAAATGCTATGATTTGGTGTTTTATTGATTTGATGCATGTTTTTATGGCATCTAAATGATTTCTAAAGTGATTTTGTGCATCTTAATTGATTTCAATTATTTCTATGAAAATCAGTGCACTACATGTTCACTGTTAGTTATCATCATGATGTGAATAGTTGATATCCATGTTATAATGCATGTTTCTATTGTTTAGAAACAATTCTAGGTTGCTTTGAATTGTTGTAATATGATTTGAATGACTTGAGAGCATGTTTCATAGTTTTCATAAGATTATGCATTGTATGTTTACTTCAAATGCTAATTGCATGCCATATGATTGTCTAGATGTATGCTAGGTTGGGTTGTGCCATTTAGACATTATTTCTAGGTTGTTTTCATCATGCATTGTTGTTTTTGTTGAGTTTTCTACCAATTTTTGAGCTTGGTAAACCCAAAAATTGCATTTTTCTGTGTTTTCTGCTGTCCCTTGTGTGTATGGTTAGCAACTCCACTACTTAGAGTGGCTAAGGCACCAACGCCACTCTTCATAGTGGCGTTGAGCCTCAACACCACTCCTCATAGTGGCATTGGGAACTTTTTACCTCAGAAGAGTGGCGTTGGCCTCTGTACAGTCTCCCCTAGTGCCCTGCAACCTTTGTGCATAAAAATTTCACATGGAATGTAGCGAAAAGGTAAGTATTCTAACTTTCTTTGGTAAGAAATAGGTGAAATATTCATGAAATAAACCTAATAAGCTACTCGGTAATCCCTAGGTTAAAAAGGTAGCAAACTAGGTTGTGTTGATGTGTTGGTGGTATTTGCTTTAACCATTTGCATGTAATTTGAATTAATTATGGTTTGGTAATGTAAAATCTATCCTTGTTTGTAATAGAAACTCACATCTTGCATGCATGAATGTTGTAAAAGGTAGGTGTATATTTATGTGTTTTATTTGCTTTAAGTAGTGGAAATGAAGGTAGATATAATCATATGAGTTGCTTGTAAAGAATCACGCCTTCAGAATGCGTAAGTCTGATATTGGAATCTCTGTGTCTTTTTTGGTGTCTTATGCATTCTTAAGGGAATCGACACGCTCATTAATTTCTTTTCCTGATGCCTATTCGAGTGGTGACTCACACTATTAGCTCCCGTATGCTAAACACACAGTGCCGCGGTCGTCGCATGACTTGGATCACTGAGGTAACCCCTCTTTATCCGCAGTTTGGGGACCCCACTGGGGACGACAGACTTATGATTCATGTGATTTAAGCAACTAATTATCATTATATCCAACTCTAGTTTCCTTGCATTGCATTTTTGCATTAAAACACCTTACCTCTCGGGTACCACTAGTCAAGCTGCCTATGATTTACAAATGCGCACTTCATAGGGGCCGAAATCAGTAACTACCACTCATAAATGGAATTGTCCTACTACTGCTTACCATCCTAGTTATGGTTAATGGGTGATAGTTAATGGGAAATTCTTAGTTGAATGTCCTACCATCGCTTGAACCTTTTTTGAAAGAGGGAGATGGTTAATGGGAGTTCGCCTTTTATGGGAATCTTCTTTAGTTGAACTAACTGAAGCCATGTAATGACCCTAGTAACTTCCACTAGGATTTACTAAATGTTGTTTGCTTATGTGATGCCATGAAGCCATTATTTTGACCTGGTCTAGTGTTATTGCCCTTGAATCGAACTTCTAATTGCTACCTATGGGGGTGTCAAGTGTTAGTCTAATTGTACCTGACTAATGCGGCCCTACAACGTAGGATCAGTTAGGGTTTAAGGATAGTGACTTTGAATACTACCTGTGTTTAAGGGATGTTGGTGCGTCGGTCTAATTGTACCTAATTGATGCTAAAATGACCCCAGAATATGGGGAACATCAAGAAACTCGTCAAGAGCAAAGACATGGGATAGGGATGTTATAATGACTTATTGTTTGGTTTTGATGTTGAGAGTTTCTCATATGCAAATGTGCATATTACATCGGTAATAGCATCCCCTGTTGATGTGACGGCCCAAACCATTTCCTAGGAATCTTGACTTGTTAAACAAATACGTGAGTGGAAGTAATAAGGTTGGAAGGCCTACCACTTGGTAGTACATGTGCTTGACTAATATTTGCTACCTTTGTCCTCTTGTTTTGTGCATTCATGCATACATGCATTCATGCATTTTTGCATACATGACATTGCATGCTAACCCCTTGTTTTATAGCAATATAGATCCTTCTAGTACTCCTTCGGCAAGACAAGCCAGACGCCTGTTCGAAACACACCACCACCAACTTTTGAAGCTCCAACACCCCCAAGCACCATGGCGGCATTGAATGATGATGTCCTGAAGACCTTGCAAGAAATGATGGACAAAGCCAACAAGAAAGCCTTCGAAGAACGGGGTGAACGTAGAAGGGATGAGTCCGAAAGAAGTGATGATGAAAGGGATGACTGTGAAAGACATCCTGATCAAGATGCTCCTGATGCCTTGACCAAAAAGATGGAGAAGCTCCAGGACATGGTGAAAGACAAGGACCAAGATTTTGACTTTGACAACTTGGGCCTCTATGGCATAGCTGGGCTCCCTCCTAAGTTCAGAATGCCTGATGTACCTAAATTTAATGGGTTCGGTGCATTTGAAGCAATACATTATCATCATGTCAGCCACTACTCTTAATGCCGAGCAGAAACTAGGTTTGTTTCCCTTAACCTTGGAAAGTGTAGCCTCTGACTCGTATCATGCTTTTCCCACCACAACCAAGTCCGACTGGAAAGCTCTTAATGAGGCTTTCAGGGGTTAATTCTCCTATAATGCTGCCCTTGAAGTCTCCTTAAGACATTTGGAGATGACAAAACAAAAGAATGATGAGACCTTCTCCGAATTCTTGATTAGATGGAGGAACAAGGCTGCCTTGATGCCCAACAAGCCTTAAGAAAGGGACCAAGTAGGATCATTGCTAGGAATGTGCATTCCACATGGGTTAAGAAGCTTCAATTAATGAAGCCTAGGAATTTTATGGAGCTTTATAATGATGGGCTCCAAGTTGAGGAAATGCAATTAGAAAAAGGGAAAGGACATGCTCAAGTTAACAGAAGTGCAGCCATAAGGTTTAATAAGCTTAAGCGTTGCTCAAACTTTAGTGAGCCAGTGTCAATGATCTTTGAGAGGTTAGAAGGGCAAGGTTTGCTAAAGCCTACTACAATCAAGGAGCAACAAAATCCAAACTCCCCAAGCTTCAACTTAACTGTCTATTGCAAGTTTCATCAAGTGAATGGTCATTATATGGATGATTGCACCAGGCTCAAGCATGAAATTCAAGTCCTTGTTAATGAAGGAAAGATCCCAGATCCCAAAGCAGATGCTTGGGATTTTGTTGTTTTGTTGTTCCTTTTCTAGCATAATAAAAGAACAACTTGTTAAGTCAATGATAGGACATTTTTTTTTGCTTTGTTTGTCGATGTTTTTCTCAATAGAATAAATGCAATTCATTAATCATATTATGAGCTCATTTTACTTAAATCCATTTCATGATTGTTCATTTAAAATTTGTACACAAAACACAGGAAATACTTGTTACATCGGATGTTATTACTGATAAAATTATAAAAAATAATAAAAAAATAAAAAAAGGGTTTTAAAACTTAGGTCTGATTTTTTTTAAAGTAAATGTCAATCAATCAAGCTTTCAATTTCCCCGTTTTAAGTGCATTTATTTCAATTGTGTTATTTCGTATGAATACCAGATTCTCAACATAGTTCCAAAACCTGTGAGCGCTTAAGCCTTTATGAGCATTCATCAATTCATGCTCCATTTTTCTTCTTGTTGAGTGTGTCTTGCATAGGAAGTGTTCATTAGAACTTGCTTTGGCATACATTTGAAATCCACATGATTATTAAAAATATGAAAATGAAGAGGACACTTTAGGATAAACTTTTAGCCTTAAAAGCCCACCCTATTTCACCTATAGGAAGCTAAAGTTGAGCCTTGTATTCCCTTTTCTTTGATACTTTAATTAGCCAATGATAGTTAGCCCAATTGAGCTTTTTTTGAAAATTTTTCCAATCCTTTTAAACCCTTTTCATGCACTAAGTATTGCATCTCCTTTGCTAGGAAGTAACTTGTGAAATGGTTGTATAATTGGACATTCCTTGGAAGAACCTTATCAAGAGAGTTGTGAATGAAATTGTTAGGTTGCTTGCTCTATAAAAAAAAGTAAAGAAAAAAAATGATGCTAAAAAAAATGCTTGAAAAAAAAAAGAGGTGAAGAAAAAATGATGCGAAGAAAATGCTTGAAAAAACAAGAAGAAGAAGAAGAAGAAAATCTTTTTTGTTTTGAAAAGAAAGTGAAAAAAAAGAAAGTAAAAAAAGGAAAATAAGAGTAATGAGCATCCTTGATGCAGTTCCTATTATTGAATACTCTTGACAAGTGAGTTAAGTGGGAAAGTATTCCTTCACAAGATTGATGTCCTAGGAGTTATAGTGCATTTGTCATTTTCTCCCTCTGAAAATCCTACCTTACTTAAGCCCCATTACCACTAAATGAAAGACCCTCAGATTTGTATTTTCAATACATTCAAGTGGAGGACTTATGATTAAAAGGCAAGCATATAGTTGAACTTTCCTATACTTTGACTCGAGTGTAAACACTGCCCCCCTCCCCTAAACACTAAAAAGTTTTTGTGAGAACCGTAAGAGTGTTGAGTTGATTGTATTCATATTGGAATGTGCAAGAAATTTTTTTTTTCATGAAAATTTCCTTCAATTGAATTTTTCTGAAAATAAACTTTATGACAGCGGTAATGTCTTGTGCAGTTAGTAAAGTACACTTTTGTACCATTATTAAAAGGATAAAGATTGACTTTGAATTTTTGTCAAATTTGCTTATCATATGATTAGTGTCATTGCATTCAATCTAGAAAAGAAAACATCGGGCAAATAAGGTGAATTAGATGTGAGACCAACAAGGGTGCATTCACTAAGTTGCTTATATGCCACATTTGCCCTATCGGTCGGCTCTTGGACAAATGCTTGGGGGCAAGTCTTTGGCATATACAATCCAACACAGCACTAAATGCTAGGGGGCAAGTCCTTGGCCTGTACAATCTGACACAACACTAAAAGCAACTTATGAAGATCAAGTTTCCACCATGGACAAAATCAACATTCTAGTCATTTTATGGTTGATCTCGACATCAATTACACCAGATTCTAGAGTCTGCCTCTTATCTTTAGTTCCAAGTCATATTCAGTGCCAGTCTTTACATCATCAAGAAGTTAAAGCCTGAACTAGCTCGGTCCCAATGATCCAGCTCAAAAGCTCAAACACGTCCGCAATCCCTTCCACCGAGGATAACGATTAGATCACCAATGTGCAGCAAAAATTGAGGAGCAAAACCATACTCACAGTTTCATACATTTCATATAGCATAAATCACAATAGATCATGCACCTATAGGACATAGTGTTAACATAAGAATTCATCCATACAACATGCAACATGCATTAGCTTTTATATTTTTACATGCAAATACATGACATGCACCAGCTTGAGCACAAATATGTCCTATGCATCCATGCAAGACATGCATACTTCTACCAGGTGAAATCTCGAAGCCACAATAAAAGAGCATGAACAACAATGGAAATCAAAGTCATAAATGACAAATACATCAGAGTCCATACTTGGGGGCAAGCAAGTCCAAGAGTAATGAAGCCGGGGCCAACCAGAAGAAAAAAGACATAGAGTTCACTCTCTTAAAAGCATTTGTGCCTTCTTCGAACCTTTCAAAGATCATGAGTGGCCAACATATCCTTTTAGCCTTCTAAGTGCCTACATAATTCAAAGTTCGACCAGCCTTCTCAACCAGCCTAATCGATTGCATTTATATCTAGTCTACTAGATGTTATCCTTTGAGTCTACTTGAATCCATTGGATGTTTCCCATCAAGTCTACTTGATGAATTCTTGTCTAGTCCACTAGATGTTATCCTTCAAGTCTACTTGAATCCATTCTACCCATTAAGTC
>CANYLF010560315.1:0-12785 GCA_948193215.1 Bocquillonia castaneifolia | reverse complement strand
GCTTTTGATTTTTAGTGATTTGGCTGACTGGTTGGGAGTTGGTGAAATTGGACTCTTCAATTTCAAGCCAAGCGTGAGGCCCGTGCCTCTGGAAGTACATATCCAGGCAAGTAGTTTCAGTTGCCCATAAAATTTAAAGTGTTTGCTATTTCTACCATAAAAATTACCCTCATCCTAATATATTTTAACTTTGCCCCTGTCAAACCTTTATTCCTAGTTCTAGCCCTAAGATTGGTTATATATATTAGTGTGATATTCTTTTTTTTTAATGCAATTTTAAATTTATGTTGATATTTTTCCCCTGATCTATGTTGATGTCTTTGAAGGAACAATCTTGGTTAAGATAGTTCCCAAAGCCTCGTTCAATTTAACGGTCACACACACACACACACACATGCTTTTCTTTGTGTATAACCTTATAGGTTGAGAGCAACTCTTTAGCTGCTCAATCTTGGAAACCACTGAAAAGTTTTGAATGATTTTGTTTTCATAGCATGGCCTCTAGTCCTCTGGATCATTCTTGGAGGTTGTTTTTTTGCCAGATTTATACTAATTTTTTTCTCTATTTTTGGTGGTTTATTCTCTGGGTGATCTCTATATCCTCCTGTTGTAGTTGATCTCCATTGGGCTTTACCATCACTTTCAAGAGAGGGTATTTTATCCAAGTTAGAACTAAGGAATTAAGAGTGTCTATTTTCTTCTGTTCATAAAAGTACTGAAGAATAGAAATTTTTGTTTGAACTGTAAGGATTTTAAGGAAAGGAAATTTTAAGATGCCAAGTGTTATTGGGTATTCTAGCACTAAAGAAAGCTAGCTGTCTGGAGCATTTTTTTACGTACAGCAGTTGCCACTGAGAATTACTATCCATCTCCGTTTAGTAACTGTGCAATGATAAAAATGTTTATGGATAATTTTTGTTTTCTTTGCCTGAGTAGTTCATGGAGACAGATTTTCTGGATTTCTCTGCCTTTACTATATTGAAAATGGAAATGTTTGAGTGCCTTGTATTTTGCATTTCACGACTGCTCTTATAAACAGGGATATCCTGGAAAGTATTACTGCCCAAGGATGAATAGCATGAACAAACCTGCATATGCTGCAATATGCACTCATTCACCTACAAAACCAGTTCTTATTTTTGTATCATCTCGTCGCCAGACTAGGCTTACTGCACTTGACCTTATTCAGGTGAAATGCCATATCATTCTGGGATATGACTTGTTTCATTAAAGTATCACTATTTAAACACGGTGTTCCTTTTTTGTATGTAGTTTGCAGCTGCTGATGAGCATCCAAGGCAGTTTCTGAGTATGAATGAAGATGCACTTCAGATGGTTCTTTCTCAGGTCACTGATCAGAACATGAGGCATACCTTGCAGTTTGGCATTGGGTTACACCATGCAGGATTAAATGACAAAGATAGATCTCTTGTTGAAGAGCTTTTTGCAAACAATAGAATCCAGGTACTTTTCTCACTTCAATTGCCTTATCTTTTTGCTTTCTCGGAACAAAAGGGAGCATAAAGTTGACTCTATTTATTGGATCCTAGGTGTTGGTGTGTACAAGCACACTCGCTTGGGGTGTGAATCTTCCTGCTCATCTCGTCATTATCAAGGTGAGACAAACTATACACAAGTCAAAAGATGAAGTTTGACAATACAATTTATTTTCTGCATTATGTATGTAAGTAGGTTTTGGGATTCTTGCGTAGAAGCAAGATATACTCTTGTTTTCTTCATGGAAACTGAAGCATATGATAAACATACACATTGAATGAAGTACTAGCAGAAAGAGTTTTGAGAGGAGTGGCATGGATTAGATAGCAGAAGAATGAGTGTCTTAATGGTTCTATTAATTTTTAGGGCCGTTTGAGCAACTTTACATTAAAGCTTAAGGTTGGAAATCGAAAGAAGATTAAGAAGGTGACGTTTTAGGCCTGTCTTATAGTTGCAGATCTTCCTCTGAGGAAAGCCTGACCTGTGAACAATGCTAATGGGGAACTTGATGCTAGTTGATAGTAGATTCATTGATCAGGGTTTCATATGAGAATGGGTCTTCGTAAAGTAAAAATCAATATTGAATTACGAGTCATTAGTAATGAACATGATGGAAATAAAAATTGCTGACTTGGTGCACAAAATTCCTCAATCACCAAATTAGATCTAAATTCCTGCCCTTACTGCTCGTCACATCTAGAGCTAGAACACGATTCAGATGACGGTGAATTATGAGATCCCTTGGAAATTGTTATGTCTGCAAAACAAAGCATTGGAAAAATATATGGGGACTCATAATTAGTTGAACCTCTTATCCTCATGGACTTGGATTCCAAACTGAAAAGATTTGAATAATGCTTAGAAATCCTGGTTAATGGTAGATCCCGCATCTTCCTACTACGTTTTTTGTTAGTTGTTTTTTAAGGTTAAAGCAGTCATATTGAGGAAATTATTGGTATAAGTTTTGAAAGACGATTCTAGCCTTATTAATTGAATGATAGTTATTAAGATGGTTATTTTAATGCTATATATAAACTAAGGATAAAATTGGAACGAAGGAAAAAAAAATTCTCTTGAAACTCTAAAATGACTACTAATTATAGACATTTTTTTCCTCTGAAATGACAACTAATAAAAAATAGAGGGAGTAAATGAGAAATTCCAACTTATAATGAACTTTGAAATTAATTAAGTCGGAGGATTCAGAAAACTTCCATATTGAATAATGGATCTAAATTCCAGAATAAATAACTGCCAAAGTCCAAAATCGCACATACTATTTCTATTACCTGTTTTAATTATTTAGAGCTGAAGTTGTACTGGTAGAGGTATTTATTCAATTTTGTATCATTGGTGTAATATTCCTATATCGCTTCACAGGTAATTATGTGCTCTACATCAAAATATGGTTAACATTGGGAGGTATTTTATCCCCTGCAAAGTTGTAAAATCCTTGTGGAAGAGAACTTAGGATGAAAGCAGTGAATGAAATTTTGTGAATGGAATTTTTTTTAGGAAATCAATATTGCACATAATCGGTTATTTATGATTTTGTTGAGAAAGGGATGCCCCTTCCCTAACATTCAAATTGAGTGAGAACATTGCTCAAAGTCAAATGTACTTTCTTGATGAGTCCTTGAAGGGCCTTTTATCTCCTTATATTGTGGCATCTCTGGCTGTTCAATTTCTCTTGATTAGTTTCTTTTCTTGCAATAATGATGTTATTTCAATAAAACATACATGATATGTCTATTTTGCAGGGAACAGAATATTATGATGGAAAGTCAAAGAGATATGTTGATTTTCCTATCACAGATATTTTACAAATGATGGGCCGTGCAGGCCGCCCACAGTATGATCAACACGGGAAAGCAGTCATTCTTGTTCACGAACCCAAAAAGAGCTTCTATAAAAAGGTTAGACTTAAACAGTTGCATCTAAAGTTTTTATGATAACTTTAACAGTCTCGTGTTTGTAACAGAGGGGGTTACATTGGTGTTCTTATATTGCAGTTTTTGTATGAACCATTTCCTGTTGAGAGTAGTCTGAAGGAGCAGCTGCATGATCACTTCAATGCAGAGATAGTTACTGGCACAATTTGCCACAAAGAGGATGCAGTGCATTATCTTACATGGACATACTTATTTCGTAGACTGGTATACTTCCTTATCAATAGAATTAAATACAAAAGGTTAAAATATGGAGTTGTATAGTGATCTGTTTTCTTAGTTTAGATTCTTCATTGATTAGTTATTAGTTAGTAACAGTTAGCCTGAATGGGCTAAACTCATCCATCCCTCATCAGGTAGAGAATCGAACATCATAGTTGTTAGCATGTTGGTTGAAAACTAATTGTTAAATTACTATTTTCTTTCACGATCTTGTTTACATAAAAATTTAATAAGAATAGTATTGGTGCAGATGGTAAATCCAGCATACTATGGTCTAGAGAATGCAGATCCTGAAATCCTGAGTTCTTACCTATCCAGGTAACAAGGGGCATTGTGGATTTATTGTTTTAGCTGATACCATTGCTGAATTATATCTAAGAAATGATTGTGCTAGAACTCATTTTTAGTTTATTAGCATAGACTGAAAGATCTCAGAATTTCTGCTGGAAATCTAACCGAGTCATTTGCATCTCAAACACTAGTACTCATGAATTGATTACATCATAAAAATAACATATTTTGTCAACTTCTTATTAATGTTTCAATCGGTTATTTGATACTCAGTTTCTGATTGATTATTTGTTAGTTATAATCTAATATTATGCATAATTTGTTACCATATCTACCGGGGTCTTTTGTTGCTGCAATATACATTTTTGTCTTAGTGAGAATGCAATAATTTCTTTTGGCAGTTTGGTGCAAAATACATTTGAGGATCTTGAAGACAGCGGATGCATCAAGATGAATGAAGATAATGTGGAGCCTATGATGTTGGGCATGATAGCATCGCAGTATTACCTTAGCTACATGACTGTATCGATGTTCGGATCAAATATAGGGCCAGATACTTCTCTTGAAGTAAGTTCTTTAAAAGAAACGTGTTGATACATTCTTGTGATTTTATGGCCTTCTGTATTTATTTCCATGCTTGCCTGCTATCACAGGTATTTTTGCATATTCTATCTGGTGCATTTGAATATAATGAACTTCCTGTGCGGCATAATGAGGTACTGTTCTGGGTTTTCTTTGTGCTTATATGATTTTGATCATATAGAAACATAGAATAGTTTCTCATGTAACTTATGTGCTGAGTTCTTTTCCCCCCACTGAAAATTGATATGTCAAATATGTATTTCATCTGATGGGTCACATCGTTGTAAATGTTGTATACACAGTAAGTGTTTAGACTTTAGAAAAGAAAACATGAAAAATTTAGATGGTGAACAACTGAACCTAAAACATTAAAGTATACATAAACTAGGGCTGAGCATGGATCCTAGAGATTTCCGAACCGTACCGAAAATCCGAACGGATAATATCCAAAACAGAAAACGTCCGTTTACTTTATCCGAACTGAACCGTCCCGAAAAATTAATTGGTAAGGAGATTTTCTAAATATCCGTACTGAGAACCGAACCATTCCGAATTGTACCGAACCGAATAACCGAACTTAGAACCGATTTAAAAGGAGTTTTTTCAAAATATACATGCATATGTATATATATTATTTTTATATTATTGAATTATTTTATTAATATTATTGTAATAAAATTAGTATATTAATTACATAATTGCATAAAGGTATTGTATAAGTTATAGCTTATAATAATTTCTTTAATTCTTATAGATATTATTTAAAATAAATTTCAACTTAAAACCTTATTGTTATAACATAATGTTCTATTAAATTTTATTCATGCATTAAATTATTTATTTGTCCATAAATACTTGATTTTTTAAAAATTTTTATAAATTGTTGATTGAAACTATTATAATGTCTTAATATCATTTTGTAAGTAATATTAATTATATATATATCCAAACAAAAAATAAGACTATTTATAAGATTATTTTTATTAATAATTAAAAATAAATATGAAACAAAAAATAAGACTATATATTATGATTTATGTTATTAATATTTTTTTAAATATTAACATTTCTGAATTATACTATACCGTTTTGGACTGATCAGAAGGTACCGAATCTCAGAACCGAACTGTATCGAAAATTCGGTTCAAAATGGGATGGAGATTTTATTATTTAGTATGGTTTTGGAGATTTAATTTTTCAAATCCCCTACTTTTTGTACGGGTCCGGAGATTTCCTAATCGCCGGATTCCCCCAAACCGTGCTCACCCCTCGGGATGCTACGAAAGAGCTTAAATGCTTTGGACATATCCAAAAGGATACTGTTCAATTTCATCTCACAACCAAATGTTACAATGCTGGAGAAACATTACGAGTCTCCAACCAAAATATTCCACGTTTGGTTACAGATTTTGTTCCTTTCTAGGACTTTCAACCTCTGTGAATTCTGTGCTAGTCCTCAATTCTCCTTGGATTTGTTTTTCACATTTCAAAATAAGATCGTCAAGAGTTGCCTGGGGTTTGTTGTTCATTGTTTTATGAACCGACAGACCAAAATTATGCGATAAAACAGTAACATACTCCCTCCGTCCCAAAATAATAGGCTTATGGTTGAAATCACGCATATTAAGAATTAATAGTTTTTATAATTGGTGTATGATAACTTTACTATAAAATCCCTATAACATTGAGGACAATTAACGCTATTAGTTGATTTTGTTGATTAAGTGGGAAAGTTAGGTGCAAAATATAGTATTATAGATGAAACAAACCTATATTATGGGACAAGTAAAAATGGCAAACAAACCTATTATTATGGTACAAAGGGAGTAATATTTAGTAAATTGTTAGAAAGATGAGGATACTGTGTAACGATACATAATCTTTGTTACTTGGTTCGAGGTTTTGCATTTGGGTCTATTTTCATTGGTCTTCATTTGAAATGAATATGGGACTGAATTTGTTAATACCATGAATATCATTTGAAAAGTTAAGACATCAAGAATAATGTCAAATCTGAACTCCCTTTTATTTAAACCTTCATTAATTCAAATTGATCGAAAAAGAATTTAAGTGGTATTAGCCTTTCCAAGTATCAGATCCAAATTATGACTTGATTGCTAGAGTTGTCATTAACTTGGCCCATTGCATTCCAAAAACAATATTTGAGACTGTTGAATGTTCTATTTTCTAATGCAGTATGAGCTGATTTCTTTAAACCTTGCATTTTTTTATCACAGGAAAATTATAATGAAGCACTGTCTGAGAGAGTTAGATTCTTGGTGGACAAGAATGACTTAGATGATCCGCATGTCAAAGCAAATCTGCTATTTCAGGTCAATTGCTATCACCGAAAATCATTTTCTAACATGCTTGATCCTTTTTTTCTTTACTTTGTAAATAATCATCTGTTATTGATTTGATTTGAGAATCCTGTCATCTTGTGTTTCTGGTTTCAGGCACACTTTTCCCAGTTGGAGTTGCCAATTAGTGATTATGTTACAGATTTGAAGTCAGTGTTGGATCAAAGTATACGCATCATACAAGCCATGATAGATATTTGTGCAAACAGTGGATGGCTTTTAAGCTCAATTACTTGCATGCATCTTCTGCAAATGGTCATGCAGGTATTTTAATTTGTCTTGGTATTTCATGTTAATTACTTGGGGAGGGATGGAGGGAGGGAGAGGTGGCATGTACTTCCAAATCTGGAAAGAAATAATTGCTTTGTACTAATTTACGCTTTGCAAAAGCAGAGAGAGAATAGTGTAGAAGGGTAGATTTGAAGGAAGTAAAAAAAAACTGTGAAAAGAATGCACCTCTTTGTGGAGTGGAGTGCTAACCTACACCTTAAAAATGCAGTTTGCTAAGTGTTAAAACATAGATTTCCCTGGGCCATTTAGTCACCTTTCTAACAATACATTTAAAGTGAGCTTATATAGTTAGAATGTTGGTCTCTGGCAGCTATGAGTTTGTTAAAAAGGTATATTAAGTCAATGTAGCCAGTATATTTGGTTAATAGGGGCATACATGGACTTAAGAAAACTCTACACAATCCTAGGAAGTTGAATGGGCGCAACGTTGAATTGAAGGGCTGTGGAAGTTTTGTTGTATGTTACTTGGTGTGATTTTGGCCACTGGTTGAGTCAGGACTCAGGATGGATATAAGATGTGTCGACTTTTCCTGTTTCTTCTATCCTGCCCTTAATTTGATTGTTTTTTTAGTGTATATGCTGACCTTCCACTCAAGCAAGAAACTATGAGGTATCTTGCGCTGATTGGCTGGCCACTATGTTTCTTGCACAAAAATAAGTACCTGATGCAGAAATTCAATGGGCATTGAGAATGTTGGGCCAAACTTACATCTTTGGACATTGAAGTGTGCTGGAACTCATTTTGCTTCAAACCAATTAGCAATGTTTTAAAAACCAAACCGGTGGCTGAGCCAGACATGTGACTGGTTTTCGGTTCAACCGGTTGGTCTACCAGTTTAGGAAAAGGGGCTATTTTAGTCTTTTTGACAAAATTTTAGGCTTTTTTATAAGTAAAACCGGTTTTGACTAGTCAAAACCCCAGTAAAACCGGTTGAACTGGGAACTGTTCTGACCAGCTGGACCGGTTTGGCTTTCAAAACCACGCCAATTAGCTCATGTTAAGGTCCATCTTTTCCACATATACAAAAAATTACATTCTATTGTCTTTTCTACATATATTCTTTTACATTCCCCCTTAAGGACAATTAAGCTTAGATCAACTGTCACTTGCCAAATGTGGGTCAACTTTAGGAGATCCTAGGTCAATAAACAAGTTTATTCTCTTTTGGTAACCAACTCCCAGTTTTCAAAGTTGGGTCCAAAATATCCTTCAGTTGTTGAGCCATTTGCAACTCTGAGACCATGTAGAAACTCCATATAATGTGAGTTAAAACCCATTTCGCACAAATCAATTAGCTTATGCTAAGATCCATCTTCTTGACTTATATACCACATTTCGTTCTATTATTGTTTCCAAGTGGGATTATATT
Organism: Bocquillonia castaneifolia; assembly: GCA_948193215.1. Classification (NCBI taxonomy): domain Eukaryota; kingdom Viridiplantae; phylum Streptophyta; class Magnoliopsida; order Malpighiales; family Euphorbiaceae; genus Bocquillonia; species Bocquillonia castaneifolia. The sequence goes on along the minus strand of CANYLF010560315.1, from coordinate 4,223 downwards.
TCTAACAACTGACATTGAGATAAGAAAATTCCATAAGCAAATTAAATTCTTATGGAAGTAGTATCACAAAATAGTTCCATTAGCCTATTGCGCTTGAATCTTTTAGATATATCATATTCAGAAAAAGGAAATACTTTCCTGAACTTCATTGATTCTCCTAACTTTAAATTTTGCAACATGAGAGCCTCATTTTGTTGTCATAGCATCAACTAATTGGTACATTTCTACCTTCCATCTCCAGCAGCACAACCCCACTTATAAGTATTTATTGCTTCGTCTTGGAACGGACAAATTTAGAACCATCATTGAGGAAGTTCTTGCTGATTCCATATTGATCAAGTTGCTACCGCATTGAGAATATAAATGTAGCACTTAATAACTGAATTGAAGTGGAGATAATGACTGGACTAGTAAACCATTGTGATCAAAGATGAAATTCAGAAAAAAAGAGAGCATGTTTTGTAAGTTTTATGTGGATAATTTGAAATTAATACATATTGTGACTAGTTTTGCAATTGTCAGGGTTTGTGGCTCGATCAAGACTCTGCTTTATGGATGTTGCCATGCATGAACACAGATCTTGCATCATCGTTAAGCAAAAAAGGGATCTTCACTGTGCAGCATCTGTTGGATGTTCCTCGGACAACTTTGCAGACCATAATTGGAAATGCCCATGCATCGAGATTATTTCAGGTGCGATGTCCTTTTATGCGTGCACTGAACTTTTGTTAGTTTTATTTTCATCGAGTGATGTAACTGACCAATGAGTCCAGTAGTAGTAGTACAATAGAAACTCTTTAACTTCAAAGAATTTGAAATCTTGTAAGTGCACTGAAGTTGAGGAAAGGTAAGCTTTCGAGTGTTGATGTCTTCATCCTAATGCGCAACAGTGCCATTGGAAAAAATGCAGCCTTGGTTTTCAGAAGCTTGAAAAATCATGACTGAGTTAATGAAGCAGTAAAAAGAGAGCCCACTTTATGTTTTCAAATCCAACAATTTCATCTGAGTTTGGCATCTGAAATGCAACATTGATTGGGCTGGTAATCTGAAGACTGGTTACTTAAGATGCTAAAGATTAAAAGATGAGATCTTCCCTTTTTCCTAACATTTCTGAAAAATAGTGTCTCTACTTCTCAATCTTCATTTGAAACTTGAATTCTTAAGATTGTAGTGGAGCACTCATATTCCCTTTTAACCCTATTTCATCTAAACATTGTTGGTTTTTCTTTTCTCAGTGCACACAAATTTTCTGGTCCAGCATTTCAAATTATGTCACATATCGGTCAGAATAAAATGCTCCATTATTTCCACGCACATAAAATTTTGCAACGCTAATTTGTTTTAAAAATATCCCATTGGTGGTGGTGAGCCTGCGTGTCCTTTCTGGTTTTTGGGGAGTGGTGCATGTTACTGCTTGTGCACACAAGGCAACTGTATAGCACTAATTTGGTCGTCTTCAATTGGGTTTGGGAAACGTTGCATGGGGCACAAAGGCAGCACTTTGAACCTTTTAACATCTTGTGTGAAATTAATATTCTTGTTTAATCCAGGATCTGCAGCATTTCCCTTGCATTAAGATGAAGTTAAAACTTCAGCAAAAGGAGAGTGATGGCACAAAGTCACTTGCCCTGAATATCAAATTGGAGAAGAACAATTCCAGGAAAAGCAAATCAAGGGCTTTTGCTCCCAGGTTCCCTAAGGTGAATCATCCTTCTTTTCTGTTTTTTTTTTAATATAAAATATAATATTTTATTAGTCAGGATGAGGTAATCATATGTTTGGATCACAATACCCAGGTCAGTTGGTTTTTCCGCATTACACTGGACTGAAACCACACATATTCACAGGAGAAAAAACAGAATGAAAATACTTGAGCGCCCCAACCACCCTTTTTCTGTTAATAGCTGGTAAAAAAAGTTAAACATTGTTTTTGCAGGTAAAAGATGAAGCATGGTGGTTAGTTCTTGGCAACACATCCACCTCTGAATTATATGCTCTGAAGAGGGTTTCTTTCACTGATCGCCTGGTGACCCACATGACTTTACCACCATCTCTAACCACTTTCCAGGTCAAAAAATCTTCCACTATGCCCTCTCTTCTTTAGGTTTCTGTGCACTTTCCTGCTTCTTTTGTTGCATTTCTGCATGGCTGAGTAATAAAAGCCCTTGTTTTTTTTTCGATTAGTGCTTAGCATTAGCAAATAATCTATATTTAACAAGCAAAAAGTTGGAAGACTATCATTAAAGTGCAAATATATGCAACTTCTTATGATATATTTGGACAAATATCATGCTATTTAGCAAAATTCTCTGATTTAGAGTCCTTGGGAAAGATAGTACTCTCTCTGTCCCAAAACTATATGCATTATTTCTATTTTGGATGTCCCAGAACAATATGCATTTTTTATTACATTTGTTAGTAAGATCTAAATACCTGTATTTCTCACATAAAAATTATCAATCTAATTTATATTTTTTGATATTAATCTTTTAAAGTTTCAACCAATAAGGAGTTTACCATTAATAATTTTACCTAGATTTTCTAATTTTATTGATTCCCATGTATGTTAAAAAGTGCATATAGTTTAAGGATGGAGTACAAAATAATGGTAAAGTCCAGATCCTTGGCTGAATCATGCAAGCCTTGTGAACATACGATTAGGGCATGTTGACGAGTCTCTGGAGAGATGGAGACTGGCTGATTTAAAAGTTCAGTGCTTCTTGCTGTTCATACTTCATAAGATAATAAATTGCAACTTAATTATAACTTGTTCATTATGTCTATCTTCCTTCTTTATACTGAATCCTCATGCCTGTCAATTTTAATTCCAGGGGACAAAATTGATGTTGGTTTCAGACTGTTACCTTGGCTTTGAACAAGAATATAGCATTGAAGAACTAGTCAAGTCTCAGGAAATGGATACAGGAGTTTGAATTGAAGTTATTCTGGGTGCGTTACACTCGTGAAATCGCAATTTTATTCGTTGGATCTCACAAAAGTGAGCATCTTTAAAAAACAAATGTTTAATTTTCTGTTAGATTGGCCATTTTTTTTTATGTACATTTATATAATTTATAGCAAGCCTGGAGCCTGTGGAAGGTTGAGAGAATATGATCAACGCGGCAATGGAACTGCTAGTATTGACAAGTGCTTCAATGTGTTATTTGGAATTGTAAATAGTATTCGGTTAAACCCCATACTTGAAGGACACGTGTCAGTATACATATCTCTTAATGTTTGTAGCCTTCTGGACAGTTTCGATTTTTCTGATAAAAATATTTTTTTATCTAGAGTAGATTTGTCTATGTTTTCCATTCCATCTCGGCTGTTTGGGATTGTAATTTTATGAAATTTGCATGCCCCTGAGGACAGGGCGAGGTGCAAATAGATACAATTTGATAGCTTATGCAAAGGTAATATTTCCACCGGCAAATGCTGTGCTATTCTTTTCCTCATTTTGAATTTTAAGTCCTGTAAAAATAATTTGCCACTTCACTGGCAGAGTCCTTTATTTGTTCTTTCACTTGCAGAACATTCGATTAAATACTTCATTGCCATATTCTACTTCAATCTTCTCCTGGTCCCGTCTAAATTGAGAGGGAAAGAAAACTCCTGAAATGCTATATTTGACGCGAAATCTAATATATGCCTTCCATGGTATCAAATTTGACGTAAAATAAAACAGTGTATATCAAATTTTGATACAGTCGGATATTTAATGGCAGTTTAATAATAAAACCGTCATTATTAAATTCACTAGAAGTAATTTAATTATAAAATTCTAACTAATCTAATGATAAAAGTTCACTATTAAAAATTCTACATATCTTCTAATTTTTACGTTATAGTATAAAAAATAGTTTACTGGAGATGCTTAAATTTTTTAAAAAACTGCACATTCATCTTTCGTATTTCAGGTGCAAGGATTATTTGTTTGAAAAACTCAACTACTTATTGTTTCTCTTTGAACATGATATTATTTGCTTATTAATTATGATCATCAAAGTATAAAAAGAACTACAATTTACTAATCAGAATTTTTATTCTAGCAAGTGAACAACTCACTTCTTTTCAAATGATCGCATAAAGAAGTAATTCAAGGAGACGTTGCACCATAAGCATTTAGAGATAACCTAGGCGTAGGGTGCACTATTAAAGGCACAAGACGTTGCAAGGTCAATCCATATGCTTCTTCCATATTTAATTCCTCAGGCTTCAACCCA
>CANYLF010560230.1:0-11138 GCA_948193215.1 Bocquillonia castaneifolia | reverse complement strand
TAATTTAAATTATAACAAGTAATTAATTAGTTATATTTTCTTATTGGATAAGGAAATAATCTGTAAAGGATTTTAATAAGGAATTGGTTAAAAATATAAATTCCTTATTTGATAAGGACTGGGATTTAAATTGTTATTATTTAAAAGGAGTTTAAATAAATAATAATTAAAATTAGTTTTTAACCTAAACCCTAGCAGACTTGTATATATACATATATATAACATATGTAAGATGCTAAGGTTTTTGTAAGTCGTCTTTTACTTTGAGAAAAATAGAAAACGGAGAGAAAAGAAAAACCCTAATTTTGTTTTGAGAAAACTAATCTGAACTAGCATTCAACAAGATCGTTCATTGTTTGTTCGTGTGTGGATACTTGTAGAGGGTGGTCGTCTTTCAGAAAGACAGCACCTTTGAAGATCCGAGTAAACCTAGACGTAGAATCTGAAGGCTCGACGAATTGATCTACAAAGGTAATTTTCGTTTATCCGTCCTTCGGTTTTTATGAAACGCATGTGATCCTTGGTAGGTTAAGGGATAAAAATTTTAATTTCCATTGCGTTCATATTTCAATTCGATTGTGATATTCTACCCGTAACCCAACACATGATTATCTACTGAGACGTCCATGATTATCTCCTGCAGCATCCATGATTATCTTCTGAGGCGTCCATGATAATATCATGTGTTGTCTATGACAGCAAAACAGACATACATGCCATTTAAATATAATTAAAAATGATATTAATTTTATTTTAAACTACTTCATTATCAACATATGATGAATATTATAATATTTATATAAATTAACATTTTGAAAAAAGTAATTACTAAGAGTAATTAACATAATCCTGTAAACTTTAAATCATTAATATCAATAAATTTCTACATAGATATCACTCTATTTCAAAATAAATTTGTTCTATAAATAAATAATTATGTATAAAATTATAAAAATTATCATTATATTTTATTAAAATTTTTTAAAAAATTCATATAATATAAAAATATAATAGTAATTAATAATCTCTATAAAATAATATTTTCTTGATCCCAATTTGGACAAATATGTCAAAAACTATTCGATAAATTAATAATTTCTATAAAATAATATTTTTCTTTGATCCTAATTATATTATTCTACTGAGGTTTTACTACAATAGATTATAAAAAATTTTGTACTATAAATTTCTATAAATTTCTCTAAGTATGTTATAATATATTAATCATATATGAAGTACTTTTAAATAAATAAAAAGAATTATCAAGTTGCAAGTAAAAACAAACATCCATTGATATAATATTTGAATGATGGGCATCGGACATTTACAAGTAATCCATATATTACTTGTAAATGTCAAGAAAAATGGACACAAATATGCTAGAATATGGATAAGTTATTTTTAGGAATCATATATTTATTTTTATTTTATTATTTTTTTAATATCAGAATAAAATATTATTTTTTACATTGAAAACTGAAAAGGTAACGTAAAAAGGTAGTAAAATTCTTTTACCTGTAAAATAGGAACGGTTGAGATGAAAAATGTACCATATATTTAGCTCGGGAAATGTACACAGTTGGACCCCTAAAATAGCAGATTTTAGAAAGTATTGCAATTTTTCCAAATTAAAATGGTGGGAGTGTGATTGTTGTTATCAGATGAGAGGTGAAATCTCTTCTCTTCTTTTCTGTTCATCACATGACCTGAGGTAATAACAATACCCTTTTTCCATTTGAATTATTTATATATTGTGCTGCAGTATCAGTATTAGTAACCAGAACGCCATTACTTTGTCCTTTCCTTTCTTTCATCTATCCAATTCCCCATTTACTCTCACTTCTTTCTTTTTCTTTTTCTTTTTTTGTTATGTTGGTGAGCAGCATCAGGAGAAGAGAAAGTAGGCTACGTCTTTCTTTTTCCTTTCCTTTTCTTTTTTTAATTAGATTAAATTGATTTTTTCGATAGTGAACTAATTAATACCAGGCTGATTGATTTTTTTTTTTAAATTCAGTGATTGCTTCGCATTATTTGCACGTATAATCAAACTACATGCCGTTTCTTCATTATATTATGCCTGCAATGCTTAAATGTTTCTGCTTTTCATTCAATTATTCACCACTCACATTATCTGTTTTCACATTCATGTTATGCTCCTACTGAATCATCCTCAAATCAATGCATTTTACCAATCCCAATCCCAATCCCAATATTTTTATGATATTGCACTCTTCATGTATACTCCCTCTAATTAAAACCCCAACCCATCTTCTCTCACACAAATTTTTAATCCTATATCTCCGTCTCTTCTGCTTCTAATCATACTCAATGGAAAGCTTCATGAGCACAAATTTTTGAATGCTTTTGCCTATGACAATGCCACACATCGTTTTAATTTCAGTCTTTGTTGTTTCTTAGCATCTTTATTTTCTAACTTTTAAGCGTCAAATTTCTTCATGTACAGCAAATGGCAACTATAACCACATTCCCTAACCACCTAACAAATGCTAAGCTTCCCTCTAGAGAATGTCTTCGATTCGGAGCTGTATTTGTAAACTTCGCGTCAGCCTCTAATAGTAATACTGCTTATGCCTTTGGCCAGAAACTCTGTTCTCAATATTCTCATGTCTTTGTGGCTGAACCATATTCAGACAACAATTTCAGGTTAGTATAAGCAATTGTTTACAATGTTATTGTGTGCGATATTTTTATGCTACTACGGTCTACAGACATGTTATGAGGCCGTGGTCATCTGGGGATTTTGATATGTTCATAGACAGGTGTGAATTAAAATGCTCTGGCAAATGTGCTTGGAGCGCACTGCATGGAGATTTTTTGGTGGGAATTTTGTTAAAAGTTCCTATGCTAACCTATCAATTGGTTCTCAAATATCTAATATATCCTCAACTGGCTGTCACATTCTAGTGCTTCTACATGTTATATATTAATCTCTCCACAAAACTTTAGGATTTGCAAAATGAAGCTAATACAAAACTTTTGTTTTCAATTATTATATATTCTTTTTAGCATGACTATATTAGTTTCTTTATCTTCATACAACGAAGGAATGAAGACAAACATTAATTTATACTATCATTTAGCATGTCTTTAGTATTATTTAGGCTGTTCCTCCTCATAATGCAGGAAGGTAGCATGGCAAATTAAGAGTAGTGTAGATAGCAGTGGTTTGGATCCTTCTCCATCAACTAGCACTAGTGGTGGAACACGATTACTTAGGGCTATACAAGCTTTGCAGACCAAGATAGTAGCAAGAATTCAGGAGACGAGGAAGAATCTTCCAATCAAATTACTATTTTTCTTGGTGGGATTTTATTGTGCAACTGCCTTTGCCACTGTTATTGGTCAGACGGGTGATTGGGATATTCTTTCTGCTGCCTTGGCTGTGGCAGTGGTGGAGGGAATTGGAGCACTCATGTATAAGGCTTCTTTTCCCATGTTCAACAATATTAAGAGCCTTATCACCATGTTTAATTTCTGGAAAGCTGGGCTTTCTCTTGGTCTTTTTTTGGACTCATTCAAATATGAAATAGATGACATGATGAACTTCAGTAATCCTTTTTCGTTTGAAATAGATATATTCCCTACCTTCTTTGGCTGAATCATTTTGCCTCTTTGAAGAGGTGGTCAATCCCATGTTTAAATATAAATTTATCCTTCAAAGTGTGATTAGATAGCACCTATGGGAGATTGCATGAGGTGAGATAGGTGTTAGCTGATTGGTTTTATCCAGAATTTTTTGGAGGTACTGAACTAAACTTGCTTTATCCTTAAATTTACTGTTGCAACATTTGCCTTGAAACAAATTGTTGTCTAACCATTAATTTATTTGCTAATGTGTACTCTTGTTTTGGTACAGTTCCTCAAATTGATCTACTTCATCTAAGAGAGCAGGTAGAACCTTGATGACTTCTTTTGGTTGCTGTTTGCTGTAAGTAACACAAGTGTATTTCTATTATTTGTCCATAACAGAAAACCACATTGCTGAATGATGGTAAAGTATGGCAAAGTTTGCCCTGAATGTATGCATATGGAAATAGCGCCAATTTGATAAAAATTATAAAATCAATCGTTTTCTGAGATATTTTTAGCCATTCCTAAATCTTGTATGATTTTGATTGTATGCATAAATCATGACGTTCTTTATTGGTCACTCTATTAATATTGTAATCATGAAATATGTGTTCATCAGCAAAGATACTGAAGTAGTGAATTGGTGCCAAACCAGGCAAGTGGGGTAGTTTATTATCATACAAAAATGTTTTACTTCTTTGCACCATGAAAGTGGTGAGGATGCTCATTGTATTGATGACAAAACTAGATCTTATCATAGAAGGAAGCAAAATTCTTGTGTTATTCAATGAGTTATGCTTTATTTGTGTTGAACTTGAATTAAATTCAAGTCTTGATCTGCTTGGTGTTTGGGAATAACAATACAACAGTGTGGAAGGCTAAACCAAGAAATTTCCAGATTGGTAACAATTCATTCAACTTGAGAATTGAAGGCACTTAGCCTTAGACTTGGCCAAGAGTTGCAGTGAGTATTCTCAGTTAATTGTATTGGTACAATTCCAAGTGTGCTTTTGCCCCTTCTTTTTTTGCCATGGCAAGTCTTTTTGAAACAACTCAAATGAGAAGGGCAAAAGAAGAATGTGCTCTGGACACTATGATGTCAAAAGAGAAAGTCTTGGATTGCTAAGAAAAGCCCCTAAATTGTTGGTTTGTTTTGGTGTGTTTTCCGTCTCTCTATTTATTAAAGAATCGGAAAAGGGATTAATGAGATTTATAGGATTCACTTCTAAATTTGTCTTGCATTACTACTAGTATTAGTGCAACCACAATCGAGAGGATGTTAATAGGGCTGTGCAAAAACCCGGACAGGACCGAAAACCGGATCGGACAGGTAAATTTCGGTCCGGTTCGGTCTAAAGGTTTCAAAATTTTTAAAATTTCGGTTTGGTTCGGGTTTTAATATTTGATAAAAAGACCGGACCGAGCCGAAGACCGACTGAATCTTAGACTAAAAACCCAACCGACCCGCCCAAATCACCTAGACCGAATCTAACCGAATTAATTCGGTTTTGCTCCTTCAGGTTTCGGTTCGGTCCGGTTTCAAAATTCATTAGAATTTCGGTTCGGTTCGGTTCGGTCCGGGTTGGACTGAATGCACACCCCTAGATGTTAATGTGCTATGCAGAGTGTCTTGTGTCGCCTTTTTACTGCATAAATAGAAGGATACATGGCTGAACGATGCAAGATGTCCAGGAAAACTCACATAGATGAATCATATTTCATCATCAGAGAATTTTTCTTATCAAACATTTCGATGTCCTGTCATTATAGTGCTCATGAATTCATTTTCTGGTGCTTGAAATAAAAATGGATCCTGATATGCTCAGCTTTAATACATTTTCACTACTGCAATGCAATGATTAAGATCACTTAACAATGAAAAAGCATTTGCATACATGAATGATAGGTCATAATGAGTACAGTACAATAATATTATGAGTTCACTTTCGAGAAATATCACAAGAAATTAATAAGGTATATCAAATACGCCAGCATGTTGCCGCTTATTACAAACCAAACTTCAGGGTCACAAAACCAACTAATATGGTTTGTGCTCGTTGAAACAGAGTCCAGGTGCTAGAAATTGAAACTTGAAACCATGAAATATCCTTCTCTCGTCAAAGGTATGTCAATGATCGAGAGAGGAAAATGTTGAGATGGAGAATTGAGGCAGTAGTAACCAAATGAAATTTAGCCAATAGCCATAACTATGGCTAGATGTGGGCTTGATGAACATATAATTATAAACCCGAGGACCAAAATATCTCCTCAAGTTGGATGATGGGGAAAGAAAAGAATTACACATAAATAATAAAAATTCACTACAAAGTGCAAGAGCTGTGGGTTTGAAAAAAACAGTAGCTCTTGCATGATGTGTCAAAATTGGGCTAAAACCCCCAATGGTATAGCCACAAATGAATACTTTACAACTAACTAAAAGTCAATAAAACCAAAACGCAAGTTAGAGGAAAAAAAAATGCCTCATACCCTTTACTCCAAAAAAGGGAAGAGGAGAAGATAATTGATGAAAGAGCTATAATTTGCAAAAGTAAACAAAAACATAGGTTTTGGACATTCCATGTCCAAATTGATCCCGATGCACACATGTTAGACACACCCTAGCTACCCTACCCTTGATGTGGGCAACAGTTCATTTTGTGAACTTGTTGCCATCATCTCTAATTAATCTAATCTAATCTAATCTAGTAAACCTTAATTAGGATTTGGTTGATGATTAGAAAAATTAAATTAATGGAAAATTTATTTTAAAAATGGTGAAAATGCAATGACTGATTAATTGAGTCCTAAGTAACTAGCTAATGAAGTAGTATACTGTCCCTCTGAACCAAGAGGTGTTGTGGTGGTGATTATGGTTAAAAAGGTAATTAATTAAGGTATATGAAGTTGGAAAATGAATAGATAGATAGATCAAATGCTGGTGATGGGGCGAAGGGAGTTGGTCTGAGAGGGGTAATGAGGAGCTGCCAAGGCAGAAACTGTTGGAGCAGCAAGAGCTGAGCTCACACTTGCACCTGCAATGAATTTTAAAAACTCAAATGTAATAAGGCACAGCAGTCAAAAGAGAATTAATTAATTAGTGAATGAAATGGACAAACCTGCAGGTGGAGAGTGTGGAATGGTGGCTGGATGAGGAGTATAGTGGTGGTGGTGTGGGTGGACACCAGGTGGTGATGAGGCAATAACCGGATATTGAAAGTGTTGAAACTGCTGGAAATCCATTCCTAATCCATATTGCATTTGCATGTAGGGGTCATAGTTTGAGTTTGAAACTGTCCCATTTCCATATACTACATAATGGCTGCTTGTTCCTCCACATGCACTAGTAGTATAGTATGTCTATTTTCATACATAATTAAACACACAACAATTATTAAAATAACCCAACAAAGCTACTTGATTAGAGTTAATTATATAAGTTGATTGATTAATGGATTCTTTTGATCAATTTTACACATGAATTAAGTTATAATAATTCATTTTATTTAATTATCTTCTTCAACCAAGTATTTACATATAGTATATATTAGGAATGAATGAATTATGTGGACTAACCGTGGGACAAGTGTAGCTTGGAGCGTAAGGAGGGTATCTGAAAACAAATAAAATTAAAAAGAGAAATTAGCAAACAGTCAAATGGAAGGGAAGGAATTAGTTAGTGTACGAGGCACGTGAACCTTTCACGTGATGGGAACAGCTTGCACGTGACAATGGTCAAACTTGTAAGTAGTAGCTATTGTAATTATCATGATTGCAGTGCAGTGGTATCACATGAATTAATAATCATCATCATGCATACAATATTTACAATACAATACAATACTTACGTGTAATATAATATATACATATAAAGTATTTGTGGATAAAAGAAGCTCTTTTTTTTTTTTTTTATCTTTATTTTTGGGGAATATATGATAAATGAACTGGCAATTCACATGCCAAGGAAAAAGAAGAAGAAGAAGAAGAAGAAGAAGAAGAATTACGTACCCATAAAGAGCACAGGGAATTCCTTGTTGAATGGCATAATGCGGAAGCGTTGGGGTCGAAGTAAAAGGTGTTCCAACCCCACCACCTTGTTGATACCCTATCGCCTGATACGATTTCATCACTCTCAAATTCCTGCCTCCTCCTGTTTTTCATTTAATTTTTTAATAAAATCAACAAGTTCACCACTCCATGAAATATAACAAATTAATTCGTACAATACAAACAAACATAAATCCAACGCCACATGAAATATATACGAGTATATAACATCAATGTATTAATTATTTTCTCCGCTAGCTGATACATTAATTGTATTCATTTTATTCTGATGATATTGAAAAGGAAGTTCTTTTAGCATGTAAAACGCAGATTGTTGTTAATGTTGAAACTAAATTTAAAGTGTTGATATCAAATTAATAGATATTCAACATCTAGCATTACTTATAATATATAGTTAGTCGTTATTACTATATATAATATATATATATAGTTTATTCATAAATTAATCAGTGGTTGAAAGTTATTCCATTCATAAATTAGATCGCTCCATAAATATATACATATAAATATAATAATAATTATAAGAATAAGAATAATAATACAATCTTGACTTGATCATCATATAGAGTTTCTTGTTCATAGAAAAAAGCTGTCTATATGCTAACTTAATGATGCATATATATATATATTGATGGTGGGTACTACCATTTTTCATTAGGATTGATAATTTAGCAGCAGGTTAAATAATATCAACTAGATTAATTTCTCTTCACGATAGATAATTAACATCAAAAGATACATGCATAGAAGAATAAATTAAAGATTGGAAGTTTAAAAAGAAAAAATAGAGAAAATTGGAAAAAAGCTCAAAAAGAAAAAGGGAGAGAGAATAAATAAAGGGGGAAAAGAAAATGGATACCAGCATGTTGTGGGGTAGAAGGTCTAGATCTTTGAACACCCAAAGAAGCAAGGTTACAGTTGGCCCTCCTCCCATCTATCACTGGTGCAGGATCCACACAAGCTTTTCTTGCTGCTTCTGCTTCTTTAAACGTTACCTGAATTTATTTATTTATATGATCACATATATATAGCTGCTTGAAAGTTGAAACGAATACATATATAACTCCATTAATTATCAGTGATCTAATTAATTAAGTAGAAGAAACTAAAAAAGAAAGAAGAAAATGACATACAAAACCGTAACCCTTGGATCTTCCAGTAGTCTTGTCAAAGATAACAACAGCTTCCAAGATCTCACCAAACTGTTCAAAATAATTCCTCATACTCTCCTTCTGTGTCTCCCATGCTAATCCTCCGACGAACACCTTCGTGTATGTTGTATCTCCAAATTGGCCACCTCCCATTTTATATTATCACCACCACACTTTCTTAATTTCTACAAACGATCCAACAATGATATATATATATATCCAAGAGATTATATATAATGTAAAATTAGAGCAGAGAGGCAGATCATTAAGGTGATGGAATTGGCTAATTAGCTAGGTTAGGGATATTACCTGGCACACAGAGAAAGAAAAAGAGAGAGATAGAAGAAAAAGTAGGCAAAAGGTGATACAAAGAGAATAGCAATAGCTATGTGACATTATAAGAACGTATATTATATAACTCATTAGTCCCCACCACTTCATAATTATTATTGCCTTCCCCTATACCCTGCCTATATACATAATTTATCATCTTGATTTACTTTGCCATACATGAATTAGTTAACTGAATTTTTTTTATTTTTTTTTAATTATATTCAGTTTTTAACGGTGTGTTTAGATGTTAAAAGCCTCCCAATCACTAAGTCAAGCCATCAGCATGGGCGGACTTGCATAGTTCACACAGTAGGTAATTATTAGTTTTTGTCTAATTATTTATTGTTAGTTTAGTAATTTTCTCACTATTGCCCACTCATTATTTTTCTCATTGCCCGTCTTAAAATTATTGTTTTATTTGAGAAATTCTAAACTTCAATCAAGTTCATTATAGACCCTTCATAAATCCTCCACTTCCATTAATTTGTGAAATCATCGTATATGAATGTAGTTTATGAAAGATCAGGTTTAGATAAGAGTTCTCCACTTTCTTTACTTTTACGTTACAAATTTATCCCCTTTAAAATTTCTAGGTCCGCCACCTTCTATTAGAATTATTGCTACTTAGTTTACATATTTATAGATAGAGTAAAGAATTTCTTTTATAATCAGGTAAAATTATACAAGATATTAGAAAAAGAAAAGAAAAAAAAAGAGAAGAAGGTTGGTTCTATATAGGGGTGTGCATTCGGTCGGTCCGGTCCGAATTTGGCCTGACCGATCAGTCTTTTAGAGGTACTAAGTTAGGACCGGACAGGACTGTACTTACCCCTAGACCAGACTGGACCAAACCAAAATCAGTTCGGTCATTTTCGGTTCGGTCAGTTTTCATTTTATTTTTTTTAATTTTTAAAAATATTTTAATAAATATTAATAAATTTTATATATTTATTTATCAAAAAATCATGAAATATATTTATTAAAACAAAAAATATATAAAATGTATGAAAAATATATACATATAATGTGTAAAATATATAAAAAATATATATCTATATAAATATAAAAATTAAAAAAATAAATAATTTCTGTTTTTTGGTCAATTCAGTTTTTCAAACTTGAAAACCGAACCGAAGACCGAAGACCAAAATTTTTAAAAATGAAAATCGAACCGGACCGTTAACCAAATAGACCTGACCGAATTTCACACAACCGGTTCGATTTTTTGGTCGGTCCGGTTTTTTGCACACCCCTTGTTCTATAGTACATCTTATGTATTCAATATACTTGTTTCTTTTAATCTGTAGATTAGAATGCATTCACCTATAAACTGGAATACAAGTTACTAAAAGACAAGTGAGTAATAAGTTATTATAAATTATTCCATTCTAACTCATAAAATTATTTAAAAGTGCTGAATAAGTCCTTCAATTGACTAATTAACAATAAAAGGTTACCATTTTATCTTCATATGCATAGAATACAATTCAACGTGAACCTGAAGTAGAGTAATCATATATGTGTGTGTATAAAATTGATGTTAGTAAAAAAGTTGTCCCAAGTTAATAGTAGCAGTACTTAATACTCATTACATCGTTCAAACATAAGCAAATAGAAACAAAAATAGTAGTAATTATCAGTATTACTATTACTATTACTATTACAATCACTGCATTGTTTAAAAGTCAAAACAAGTTGGCGGCAATATGTTGATGTGTCTATCTTGAACTTGAGGTTAAGAAGGGAACACAAATATCAAGATTCCATGGGACAAGTTGATTATTTTCTTAACAATTGATATTGATAATGCTTAATACCAACCCTACCTTTACCTTTTCATATTAATTGATCGATTTTTAATAAAAGCTATTTATTTAAAATGAAAGAAAAGAAGTGTGCTTTTTAATTTGTCGGAGTGTGAGCTCCACGATTGGCCTTGTGTGCCTCAAGAACAACAGAAAAAGCTGCTCACTAGTGGACCTCTGAATGGGTCATAAA
>CANYLF010559370.1:0-11950 GCA_948193215.1 Bocquillonia castaneifolia | reverse complement strand
AAACAATTAATAAACAATTTAAGAGAACAATTATGCAGCATTAAATGAAATATATCACAAAACAAAAAACACCTTAAATTCTCCTTCTTTAGCTTCTTTTGAAAACTTTTTTCTCATAATAGGCACAGCAAATCTTGATTCTATGAATTCACAATTATTTTCAGTAGTAGTATCAGTAGGTTCTTTAGTAACAACAGTCTCCTTGTTCTTCATGTTAAGTATATACTGCAAAATTAAGAAACGTTTAAGATACCGTTAAGAAACATTAAAGAAACAGTTAAGAAACATACAAGAAACGCAAAAAAAAAAAACAATTGGAAAAAACCTTTAATTCTTCATCTTCAGCTCCATGATACTTAGTGCTAGTATCAGAATCGTAGTCAGAAGTACTAATATCAGAGTCAGAAGTACTACTGTAAGTAAGTTCTTTAGAAAGATTTTCAGTAGCAGCAACTTCCTTCTTTAGTAAATTCTTCTTTAATTTAAGTATAGATTTTGTCACATAATCAGTTATAATTTCATCAACTGAAGACATTTTCTGCATAATTGAAAAATAAATATAGAACACTTACAAAACATTTAAGAATAATAAGAAACATATTAGAAACAAATAAGAAACATTTACGAAAGATAATAAGAAACATTTACAAAACATAATAAGAAACATATTAGAAACAAATAAGAAACATATATTCAATTAAGAAGCAATTTTCAAAAACTCAAAAGTAAGTTATGAAATACATAAGAATCATAAAAGAACATTTTAAAACATAAAAAACATATGAAACAAATAAGAAACATATAATAAACATATTAGAATCAAATATGAGATTTTTATCTTTCTCTTAACTGTTTGAATAAAATACATTAAGAAACATATAACGATTTCATATATTGATTCATATAAGAAACAATTATGGAACATTTATAGCATAATTCTTCTTCTTCTTCTTTTTTTTCATATAAATCGTAAGTTCAAATCTGCAACCACCATAAAAATACAAAAAAAAAACGTAAATATGAAAACAAAATAAAGAAAGGATCAATAAAAATCTAAAAAAACAAACAACTTTTAAAGAAAATTACCAGTCTGTTATAAACAAATTCTGTTTCTTGTTTGTTTTTAGAGAGAGATTTATATTTTAGAGAGAGACTAGAGACAGAGTTTCATTTTTTTTAGCTGAAATGAAATGCAAAATGCGTGAATATATTGAGAGTAAATAGCCGTCATTTTTTTTATCTTTTAGATAAAAAAAGTAGGTATTTTATGCCAATGTTTTACCGCTTTAGGCAGACGTACAAATATTTAGAAAGGCTGATATTTTGACAATTTTTTTAGCTTTTTTAGGTATAAGTAAAAAATTTCCCTTTAGAGTACTCATTACAAAAAATAATTTATAAGATGAAAAATACAGACCTACTAAACATAAATATACATTCCTTGTGCTCCTAATGATTATTTATTAAAGTATAATTTTTATAAAGTGAAAATATAATTTGAATGTTTGAAAATTAAACTTGGGTAATAAGCTAAAAAAATATAGCCGTTAGTTACTCTCCCTCTTATAAATAACCACAACACCTTGAAGTCTTGAACCATTTCTTCACTGTTCTCTCTGTTTCTCCCTGTTTTTCTTCTCTTACGTAGTATGAATGTATCGATGAGTTTAAGCCACCTTGAAATGGAAAATTAAAGTGCATGATTGAGTCAAATATTAATAATTTTCTATTTTGCATAATTCGATCGTTGGAAAAAGCCATGATAATAAGAATATCTATTCACCTTATGTTTTTAACATTCTGCTTGCTTTGTTATTCACCGAAGAAACATATCTCAACTTGCATGTTCAACACTGATGGTGGAATCAATGTTGAGAGAGGTGTTTGTTAGTTCATATGATACCTAACAACCACATAAATAAACAATTTAGGTTTTAATAACTTTAATTCTCCAAAAAAACAAAATCCAACGATTTTTGGTCTTTTTCAGAAGCAACTCAAATATGTTACCCTCTAAATTTAATAATTAAAAAAAAACTAGGTGTACTATCCACACCTTGTGCAAAAATTACCTAATTTTTATAAATAGTAAATCAAATTTATATCAACATGTACAATGAGAAGTTTTAATAATATAGTTATAAATATATTAGTATTTATAAAAAAAATATTTTTATTAATGACTAAGAAAAAATATAAATAATTTATGTTCTTTACATTAGTTGATGTTTAAACTAAACCATTAATAAATTAATTTCATATTATAAAAATTATAATAGATAATATGTGTTTAATATGTATTTCATTAAATTTTTTTAATATTAATGCTAAAATAATTTGTAAAATAATATACATTAAATTTTATATAGGTCATATAATTAAAATTTTTTATTTATCATATAATTAAAATTTTTTATTTAACACCGCTTTAAAAAATATCTAAAAAATATCTTACAATTAATATTTCTTTTATATTAAGTACATTTATTTAATGAATAATAATAATAATAACAATATTTTGTAGTAGTAATATTAGTAGTAGTAGTAATAATAATAATAATAACAATATATAATTGTTAGCGTACTAAATTGGGATGAATTAATAAGAGTATTTATTTAATTTAAATATAAAAAAGTGAATGTAAGTATCAGAAGACAAAATAAAATTAAATTAAAAATTAAGATATAAGATGCTCTTATTGGATATCCTAAAGTCATCCTAATAAAAGAGCTAATGTTGAATTTATGAATAAATCCATGTTGTTAATAAAACTTCAACATTGACTCGGAGGTTGTTTAGAAGACTAGGAACAGTACCTTTTGGTAGGTGTGGTGGGGGCTGTAGCCTCGTTAGACCGGCGGGAGTTGACATACGGTAACCTACCATACAATCTTTCTAAATTAATATGATCCTGTAAAATAAAAATTGTATTAAATAATAAAATTTATTAATTTATAAAAATTCATTAAAAAATATCATATAATTTATTATATATTTTTAAGTATTTTTTATAATTAATATAAAAAATTATAAAAGAATACTTTTTTATCAATAAAGTAAATTTTTTATATATTTTTCTTAAATATTTCATTTCTTATAAATTATGAATTATTTTTTAAATATATACATATCAAGATATAAATAACTGTAAAAAAAATATACATAAAATTTATATAGGAAATAATGATTCTATAAATTAATACTAGGCATATAATATTATGTATTAAATAATTGATAGTAAAATAATTAAATTATACACATTCCACTTTAGTGGACTGATTTTTCATTAATAAAGGATATTAGATTTTAGAGTGTCAATTTAGGAGGTACAACTTTATTTATGGATTCATTTTGCAAGGAAAATATCAGTCGAAGATATTTCTTGTTTCTATTTCTCTAGCAGGAAAAAGAAATCTGTACTGAGAGGGAGGGCGGTACCACTAATCTGTACTAGAAGAAAAATGAGAGCACCTTTTTTCTTCATGCTGTATACCATTTTCCTTATCATCAACTACATGATGAGTGACAATTGTATCCTGGGATTTGCTTCAGAATTCAAGAACGAGACTGACAGAATGGCTCTGTTGGCCTTCAAGGATGCAATAACTTCAGATCCCAATGGAGTTTTAAAGTCATGGAATACTTCTCTTCACTTCTGTCAATGGGAAGGAGTATCATGCAGCACTAAGTATCCCCAAAGGGTTACTTCTTTAGATCTATCCTCACACGAATTGGTAGGTCATTTGCCTGCCCATATTGGAAATCTCAGCTTTCTCAAGAATATCACTCTTTACAATAACAGTTTCCGTGGAGAAATCCCACCAGAAATCGGAAAGTTATTTCGTTTGCAGATTCTCCGTCTAGACAACAATTCTTTCCATGGAGAAATTCCAACAAATTTAACAGGTTGCACCAGTCTCTGGCTAATCAATTTTTATGGTAACAATCTCAAAAGTAAAATCCCAGTAGAACTTAGCTCGCTGCAAAATCTGGAAGTTCTCAAGCTTGGTGTAAACAATTTCGAAGGCCAAATCCCACCTTCCCTAGGGAATCTCTCATCCCTTTTTTGGCTCAATTTGGCAGAAGCAAAGCTGTATGGGAGCATTCCAGAAGATCTTGGTCGATTAACAAGATTGGAACATCTAATAGTTGAAATTAACAATCTAACAGGTACTATCCCCTCTTCCATCTTTAACCTGTCAAGGCTTACAGAGTTATCAGTCGTAAGCAACAGACTGGAGGGAAAACTTCCATCAGATATGGGCATCACTTTACCCAACCTCCAAAATCTTTATTTTGGAGGAAATCTATTTACAGGTTTAATCCCTACTACACTTTCAAATGCTTCACAGTTGCGATTGTTTGATTTTGGTCAGAATATGTTTAGTGGGGAAATACCTGTTGAACTAGGAAAGTTAGTGAATCTATATATTGTCGGACTTGGTTATAACATGCTTGGGACTAAAGATGGGAATGATTTCAGACTTATATCCTACTTAAATAACTGCACCAAACTAGTAAGCTTGGATTTAAGTAATAATCTTCTCAAAGGCCCATTGCCTAAATCCATAGCTAATCTCTCAACCCAAATCAATTATCTAAAGTTAGGCTACAACCAGATCTATGGAACCATCCCTTCAGGGATGGGGAAACTTGTGAACTTGAATTATTTGGATTTGTCAAATATGATGTTGCATGGAAATATCCCCCCAGAAATAGGCAAACTCCAAAATCTGGTTATACTACATATCCACAGAAATAAATTGACAGGACCAATTCCCTTTACACTTGGAAACCTTACTGTTTTAATTGATCTTGCTTTATATGAAAATAACCTCACAGGAACCATACCACCCTCCCTTGGAAACTGTCAAAAACTACTGAACCTACTTATTCAAAGAAATAACCTGCAAGGCTTTATCCCTTCATCCATATATAGCCTTCCATCCCTTATCTTCTTGGGTTTATCTCAGAATTACTTTTCTGGTTCCCTGCCCCCAGATGTTGGAAACATGAAACGACTTGAAGGTTTAGATGTCTCTGCGAATAAGTTGTCAGGCGTTATTCCAAATGCACTTGGCTCTTGTTTAAGCTTAGAGTCCATCTACATGTATGGTAATTCATTTTCAGGAACCATCCCTCAGAGATTAAGTGATTTGAAAGGACTAGTTCACATAGATCTCTCACATAATAACTTGTCCGGCAAAATTCCCGAGTATCTAGGAGGGCTTCCATTTCTGCAAGTGTTGAATTTGTCTTTTAACAATTTTGAGGGTGAAGTTCCAACAACTGACATTTTTAGAAATGCCACTGCCACTTCTCTTATTGGAAACAAAAAGCTTTGTGGAGGAACACCTGAATTCAAGTTACCTGCCTGCATTGTCCAGCGCTCCAAAGGAAGAGGAATGCCTTTAGTTCTTAAAGTGGTTATTCCATTAATTGTTGTGGTTGTTTTTTTAGCTCTGTTAGCAAGTTTCTTTTATCTTCGGCACAGGAGAAGTAAATCCAAGGAGAATCCTCCTGAAACAGTCCTCAACAATCAATTTCTCCAAATTTCTTACCAGGAGCTTCTTGATGCAACTAATGGTTTTTCTGATACAAACTTGGTTGGTTTTGGAAGTTACGGGTCAGTGTATAAAGGATTTCTTCATCAAAGTCAATCTTTAATTGCAGTGAAAGTTTTCAATCTTCAACACAAAGGAGCCTCAAAGAGCTTTATATCTGAATGCAAAGCTCTGAAAAATATCCGCCACCGAAATCTGCTGAAGATAGTTAGCGCCTGCTCCAGTATAGATTATCAAGGCAATGACTTCAGAGCTGTAATCTATGAGTTGATGAAAAAAGGGAATTTAGAAAGCTGGTTGCATCCACGACAAGTCGCAGATCATGAAAATGAACTGAGAAGCCTTACTTTTGAGCAGAGACTAAACATTGCCATCGATGTAGCTACTGCAGTTGAGTATCTGCATTGTGATTGCCAACCGCCAATTGTTCATGGGGATCTAAAACCAAGCAATGTTCTTCTTGATGATGATATGGTTGCTCATGTGGGCGATTTTGGACTCGCTGAGGTTCTTTCAAAGGCTACTGATAGTGCGCAAGGTAATCAATCTACTTCAGAAATCATAAAGGGATCTATTGGGTATGCTCCCCCAGGTAAAAATAGTACTCATAAAGTGTTCCTTGATTTGTTTGAATAATAAGAAAATGTTTTCTAAATGACTACAAAGCTCATTCTGTGCAGAATATGGTATTGGTAAGGGAGCATCTATTCAAGGAGATGTATATAGCTTTGGGATACTTCTACTGGAAATATTTACAGCAAGAAGACCAACTGACGAAATGTTTCAAGGAAATCTGAACCTTCACAACTTATGTAGAATGGCACTGCAGAATGGTGTGATGGATGTTGTGGATCCGTCGCTGCAGCCTGAAAAAAGTACCGCGAAGAGGGTGGAAGATTGTTTGGCCGCAGTGCTAAGAATTGGAGTTTCTTGTTCCATTGAGACACCCACAAATAGGATGCAGATAAGAAATGCTGTGAGGGATCTTCACCTTGTTAAGACATCCTATGAAAGAGAAGGCATGAGCATAGCAGAGTAATTAATTGCAGGGGGAACTTTCATTTTAATTTATCATTTTTCAAGCTTCAGGTCTTATAGCTCGATGTAGTGTAAAATATTAAGTGCTGTGAAAGTGAATTCATGATAGTTCTTTGGCAGTATCGTTTGGTTTCATCTTCCATGGCAGTGCCTGAATTGTCATGTAATTAGATAACCATTTGCAGCTCTTTTACTCTTTTATTCTTAAAAAAAAAAAAATCATAATGCAGCTTTAATTGTTCATCTTAAGAGTAAATTTTTGTCACGTTATAGACTACCTCATAATGTGCTTTAGGCAACAGTTTTCTTGCAACAATTTCAAAACTGTTGCCATAACCCTTATAATGCAACGAACTTGTAACAATTTCAATCTGTTACAAAAATTTTAATATTCTTTCAACATAAAACCTTGTAATACAACAATTTTGACAAAGTACGGTACACATTATAGAGTGATGCAACGGCTGCTACTTACTAGTACCCCTTAAAAAGTGAGAAAGAAGAGGACCACAAAATGAAATCAAATCCCTAAAAAAAAATCTAAATCGTACATCCTCCTCTTCCTCCGTCGCGCGTACTCTATCTCTCTTTTTAACAGAGCTTTCATCAAAAATGAAGAAACTGTAAAAGAAGAGAAACAATGGCTGCAACTGAATCATTATCATCTCACTACCTAATAGAAGAGTTTATGCAACAGTTCTCATTAGGAATATATTCAATGTATGCTTTTGTGACTCAAGAGGCATTAGTACTTACTATTTAGTACGATGACTTGTCAATACAATATGGTTCCTTTCTTGTTAATCATTGGTGCGAAGGTGAAGAGTTCTGTTAAAAAAAAAATGAAGGAAGGGTCATTATTTTAATTTTTTTAATCAATTAAATTAGAAAAATAATTTTGAAAAAAATTCCTGTCTTACACACCCAATTTTCATTAAAACCTTGATTGCGTTATACAAATTACAAATTAAACTATAAATTCATATGTAAAACAAATCTTATTAATTAAGAAAGTATTGATGTGATCTTCTTTTTCTTTTAATTTTTAGTTTTAAAATCTTAAATATTGAACATTTTAAAATTTAGTTTTAATTGTTGTTTTTGTATTTTTAATAGATATTTTGAAAACTAAAAACCATTTGGAATATCATAAGGTTTAGTTTGTTAAAATTTTTATTTTTGTCTTAAAACTAGAAAAATTGATACCAAAATGATGTGAACGAGGTTTCATCTTTTCTGGAATTCAATCTTTTTAATCAGTTATTATTAGATTGATCAGAAATTTAAGTAGACTTCTTGAGGGTTCATACTTCAATCTTTTTTAAGAGTTATTAAGAGTATTGATTTGGGTTTTTTAGTCCATTATTTGTGATATAGTAACAAATTAGCTAATTACTAATTAATTAGCTGATGAGCAATTAAAGTAGATGTCCAATTTTCAGCCTTGCTTGGTTGGGGGTAACTTTGCTGGGGAAGTTAGACTTCCCGAGAAGTAGGTAATTCAACTTTATTTGGTTTGTTTTTGTAATACTACTTCCCCCGAAGTTAAGAGCTTGACTTCCCTTTGACTAGGGAAGTAAGTTCCTTAGTAAAACCTTGGTAAGTACAACTTCTTGAGTTGTTTAAGATTTGCTTCTTATTTTATTCTTATATATAATATAAAAGGTGATTATATTAAGGGGCATTTATGTCATTAGATTTTATAAAATAATTTTTATTTAATAAATAAATTTATACTTTCTAAGAAGTTTTAAGTCAACTAAACACTTAAAATTTAACTTTCCTATAAATTAACTTCCTAGAAAGTGTACTTTCCGAGAAGTTAATTTCCCGGAAAGTTTCACCTACAAAACCAAGCAAGGCCTTCTTCTCGTTTTTTCCCAATTGCTTTCAGGTCTCCATTCTTTATCCCATTGTATGCGTAGATTAAGCGCAAATTGTGCATACAGAAATCATGAAACTCCAAAGATTGTTAACGTAATCAATGGGGAAATTTTTTTTTTTTAACTTATATAATAGCTGGATTTTGAGTTCTGACAAGTTCCGTCACTGTAATGGACCACCAGACATTCAGTGGTTCAAAAATATAATTAATTTTTTAATTTACTTTATTATTTCAGGAAAAAAAAAGGTAAGAGTTGTAAGGGAATATATAATAGATGGTTTATTCTATCATTACTTTCCTTTTTTACAAAGTATATTACTTTATTTTTCCTAAACAATAGAAATAAGATGCGTGTTATATTTATTTTAGAAAATAAAATTTCAAATATCTCATAACCGGTAAAAACAGGTGAAGAAACTTTTAAGAGAGATGCTAAAATGACGTAGGTAGTATGAAAGTTATATGTACCAGCTTCTTTAAACGAGGATTGTACTGACAGGTTTTGTGAAAAAAATCCAGTAAGTAATTACGAAAAATGCTATATTTTTGCAAAATCAAAATATTTTTCGTAACTGTGGAAAAAGTTATATTTTGTGTAAAATCAAGCAATATTTGTGTCACGACCCAAACCAGGATCGGACCGGCACTAGGGAATGGATAGACGTAAAGCCACCAAAACCCGTGGCAAGCCTAACTCGAATACCATCTAAACCAATTTCTTATTAAAATTCTATATCTAACTTTAATTTGATAAACAATAATCATCAATGAACTATATATGCAATCATCAACAATTAAATATAAATATAATGAAAATATACATATCTTTTAATACAATTGATATAACTCTAACTTCTACAACTTCGGAGTAACTGCAATTTAATACATATAAAATAATAAACCTTGCAGAGAAAGAAATCCTGGAAATATATAATTGAGGGGAGTCAGACCTCACTGAGTGAATTAATATTATATCTATATCATACCTAAATTCACACAATCATGCAATATATAATATAATCTAGTATAGTATAATATATATACATGCACCCAAGCACTTCACACAAATAGTTTTCAATCCGATAAATATCACAATCAAACAAACATACAAGGATAGGGGAGTAAAGTAAAACACCTATTAGACTTCTACCCCAAACCTAATCATATTAATTCTCTTATATCCACACGGGTCTCTTTTCCAATATGCCATACCTGGCGCCCGAGAAACCCTCACCGAGCATGCCCCAGAATATATAAGCTACTGCCGCCCGAGAAGCCCTCACCGAGCAAGCCGCAGTGCAAACAAATAAAAGGATCGGCGCCCGAGAAACCCTCACCGAGCAAGCCCCGTCTAGAACTCATATAATTATACATGATTTCTTTGTGCACACCCAAGATAATCTTCCAACCTTCACAGTCACAATCACATCACATCACATCTTATCACAATCGCAACTACCATGTCATCACATAATAATTTCATGTATATATATCCATATCTTATATATAATAATAATAATAAATACTACTAAATATATAATTAAAAGCAATCAAGTAAATAAAACACACAGAACACTAATATGCATAATATAAATATAATATTAACTCACATATTTATAATCTCGTATCCTTTGTAGGTTTCGCAGTTCTGGACTCCATCTTTATAAGCTAATCAGCCAAACCGATCTAAAAGAGAGTGAATGTTTTATTAGAGACTTAAATTACTCATGTTTCATAGTTTATTTAATTTAATTATATGTTAACCCATGACCATTCACTTATAGCTACTTAGCTTATAAATTTATAACTACAGGTAATTTCTTCATTCAACACACCAACAAAATTATTATTCACTACATTGATCATAAAAGAACTAACAAATAGGAAACCCAAATATATTCAAAACCAGCCACAAATGGTCTAAAAGGTTAGATATAGTTTTCGCACTTGAGGCATGTATATTACTACAAATCAAATTCTCAAATAATAATACCAAGTGTTTTAACAAAACTATTTTCAGTTGTAAAATTTGAGTTTCCATAGTATCAAGATTAAATTTTAAACTTTAATTTCTAAAAACTAAGATTAAACCATCAATAAAATAAAAATTATAGTTAAAGGATTTACCGAGTCATATTCTGCCTCTCCACTCATCATTAGTCATCAGGGTTCCATTATCGATGAGGAAAAATAAGTTTTGATCACAATGACACAAAGCTCTCATCTCCAACAGCATGATTATACCACCATTCCACCCAAAAATCACCAGGAACGTTGATATCACAAGAACCCACGGCCAAAGAAATTCACATTGTTTGTTTACCATCAAAACAACCTCTGTTTGTCATTAAATTTCATAGGATGCTTCATCTTGACGAGGCGAGTCCATCGGTACCAATTTTGTTGTCGGAAGTTATCAAAATTTGCAGGGACAAAATCGTCCATCATGCTGTCCTCCTGAAACCGCGTGATGGAGTCTAAAATCAGAGAATTTGATGTTGCCAGTGTGTTCAGAAGGTCGAAGAACTATGAATTTGACTATTTGTTGAAAGAAAACGGTTAAGAAATGATATAGAAATGAGGAGAAGTTTGACATGAAAATGGTGAAATTAGAAGAGGGGGTTATGGGTAAGAGAGTGCAGCAGCTTTTCTTCCAATTTTTTTTATATATACAAATGTTTAGATCCTTGTAGAAAGTTCTAGGTCATTTTTATTTTATTTTATTTTATTTTATTTTATACATTATGACCTTTATTATTATGATGATCATCTCAGTGGATGATTCTAGATAAATGGACTTTACTTTCCATTAATATTATAATATATTTTTATTTAATTTCTCATAACATAAATAACTAAGATAATTAAGCCATATTCAAATTAACGAAATATTATAATTTAGCTAGTAATTGTATTTATATAAATTAGATATGAGCTCGCGCGATGCGCAAGTAAATAATTTATAGAACAAATTAAAAATAATATTTTTATTATTTAAAAATAAATCATAAAATTGATAAAAATAATTTTATTGTCTTTACAATTTGTTCAACTTAAATATGAATTTCTCAAAGTTTAATTAACTACAAACCTCATAAGGTTTAAAACTATAGTAATTAATATTCAAGTGTGATCATATAAAATTAAAAATTTTAAAAATATTCTTAATAGTTTAATGTAATGTATAAAATATTATAAAATTATTAATTCAAAGACACGATTATTATTTGATTACTTTTTTGTTATAATTTTTATCGCAAAATAAGAAGGAAAAAAATAAAACTAACATGAGAAATTAAATTACCTACTTAAATAAAGTACTTGATCGATGAAACAATATCTCAATAGACACGTTTTCTTTTATATTAATATTCTTAATGTTATGAAATATATTTTATGGATGAACATTTTGTGCATTTTATATGAAAAAATTCTATAAGTTAGTTATTTTAATTTTTTAAA
>CANYLF010558796.1:0-16553 GCA_948193215.1 Bocquillonia castaneifolia | reverse complement strand
TTTACAATTAAAACAAGTTATAATTTGTAAAACAAATGAAATTCAACTTAAATACATGGTTGTAACATTGTGTAAAAACAAATTGGAAAATTCACAAGTTCAAAGGAATGCAAAATCTCAATTTACAAGTAAAAATAGATTGCAAAATTAACAAGCCTAAAAGAATGCAAAATCTCAACTTACAAGTAAAAACATAATGCAAAATTCAGGAGTTTTAGAATTAAAAAGAATGCAAAGTGAGAAGGAAAAATAGATTGCAAAAATGACAATTTACAATTAAAAATAGATAAACAGCATGAAAAGTCAAGGAATTTTAATTAGGGCTTCCACCACTTATGCACATAATTCAAATGCAATCACATATCACATATATATTAAATTGGCAGCAAGAAACAAATAATAAAGCTTCCACCAGCATATAGTATCATTAAGATACTACAAAAAGTCATAAACTAATAACCATAAATGCACTATTTCCAAGTGCTTCCACCATTTGTTAATTTGGAGCAGGAGTTCCAACATTAGGGAGCTCTGAAACACAACATAGACAATAATAACAAAATAGTTAAGTGGAGAAGTAAGCACCATTAAAAAACAGTAATTTAAACATGAAAAGTAAATATAGAAATCATTTCATGACCTATTTCAAAAGATTCCAGGTCTTCAAAATTTTGAATGTTGATCCAACCATCAGTTGTTAAGCTAACCCATTGGGAATTAGTCTTTAAAAATGCCTTAAGTTTCAAATTTTCACCAAGAAACAACTGATAACAATCCCTAGTCACAGTCCATCTAGAGGGTATCTTAAACATAGGACAAGCGGTGTTTATCAACTTTCTAAAACCCATTCCCTCTACAAACTTGAATGGTAATTCATCAACTATAATCATAAAGCTACAGATGACCTAACATCATCTTGAGAGAACTTCCATGTTCCTAAACTACCCATCCTATTATCCCGACCCCCAATCTCATTCATAAGTTGTGCAGGTTGCAAAGTTAACAATTTCTGCCTAGTGTCCTTGTTATGGGGGTTCTTACCATATGCAAGCATATGTGCTCTAAGTGAAGATGTGCCATGTATACTAGTATATGCTCTATAAACCCCTAGCACAATACAAACATCTAGCCTTAATTATCTTTTAGTTACTGTCTCTTATATATAAAAAGTGATCCCAACAGGGGATCTGGTTTCCATCGGTTTTCTCTTCCTTTATGCTGGCTATTTGGCCCCAATTACTTGACCTTGGTTGTTTTAAGGCTGAGATTCCTCTACAACCATTGGAGCATGAGACTGGTAGCTTGTATGCCACCAGTTCCATCTTCTGCTTGGTTAGACATCTACAGCAGCAATAAGTAGTTTATTAGTTCAAACAAAAGAAACACATAAAAAAATTTTCAAATAGCTAAAATTACTGAAAATTAACTTAATTACCTAAATGTCAAGTAATTGGTTGTTACTTTCAGCATAAAAAAACAAATAACAATATTAAATTTGATTGATCAGCATGTATTACATACATAAAAATAAGAAATAGTTAGAATATAATCAAAAATGAAAATAACTAGAAAGTCAGAAAATAAATAAATACACTTAAGTTTATAAATTATACCTAAGATTGATCTCCAAAAACCAAAGTAAATTGGAGCCTAGCTTCCACCAGAATTCCAGAAAATCATATTGCATTAATATGTAATGCTTCCACCACTTTATAACTGGTAAAATATCAACAAAATAAACAAAGCACAATTTCAACACAACAAAACAAAGGAAAAACAAAAAAATTAAAGTCTAAATGTAACATAATATAAATCAAAGTATCAAACTCATAAATTTCAAATCTTCATTTTAATTTTTACATCTAAAGTATAAAAAAAATAAAACAAAAAGAGTTTTGAAAATTAGGGTTACAGAAAATTAAAAGGAAAAAATTAGGGTTACAAAAAATTAAAAAAACATAGAGATTTCAGAATCTCCATATCAATAATAAAATAAAATAAAATAGAAAAAAAAAATTAAAAACATAGAGAGTTCAAAATCTTCAGATTAATAATAAAATAAAAGAAAATAATTAAACAAAAATTTAAAACAAGGAGAGTTCAAAATCTTCATATCAATAAAAAAATAAAAGAAAAAAACTAAACAAAAAATTGAAATCACAGAGAGTTGAAAATCTTCAAATCAACAACAAACTAAAAGAAAAAAATCAACAAAAAATTGAGAGTTCAGATAGATAAGAAAATAGAATAGAAAAAAAATTAAACAAAAAATCAAAGAGTTTAGGTTGATAAGAAAATAAAAGAAAAAAATAAACAAATAATTAAACAGATTTCCAAAAGATAGAGATGACAAAAAAATCAGAGAGTTCGGTTGCTACATACCTTTTTAGGCTTTAATTTCTTGAAAATTTGTGTTGGTTTTCATCAACCGAACGCATGAGAACAAATATTCAACAAAGAAAATTAACAAATCAGTGCAGATCCATGGGAGAATAAAAGAACATAAGAAAAAAAAATAAAGAAAATGAAACAAAAAAATATAAAATAGAGTCGCTACATACCTTTCTTTGAAGAATAACGTCAGATTTGCGTTGTTATCATGAACCGAGACATGAAAACGAACATGAATCAAAGAAAAATAAAGAAATAAGTTTAGATTGATAAAAAATGAAAGTAAAAAGATGATCAGCAAATAAATAACAAAGAAAATAAAGAAAATAAACAATAAAATATAAGACATACCTATCTTGAATGTTTTTTTTTTAAGGAAACATATATAAGAGATTGAGGATGAAGGGATTATGAGATCGGATTAAGTTTGGAAGAAGAATATACATGACGGCGAATGAGAGAAATTGATGAGAGAAACTAAAGAGTTAAGGTTACAAAGGAGAGAAGAAGACAATTAGGGTTATAAAAGAGAGAAGAAGAGCAAGAGGTGAGGAACAAAAGGAGGGTAAAGATGAACGGTTATGTTAATTAGAGTTAGAACAATTAGGGTTAGAAAACGGAGAAGAAGAATAGGTGAGAGAGAGACATGAGATGAGATGGAGAGAGATGAGAGAAGATGAGAGCAGTGGGGTTTGAGAGTGTGAGTGTAAGTGAGAGGGATTAAGGTTAGGAGAAAAATAAGTATTTATAGGTAAGGTTATTAGGTTAACTTCTACATCTTAGGTTTACACACACACACACACACACATATACATACTTCAAAACGGCGTCGTTTTAAGGTTCGGTACTTCAGTTTTATCGGTTTATCAAGTACCAAAACCAAACCGACTATTGAAAACAGTAATTTCCTAACCCTACACACCGAATCGTTCTTCAAACTCCACACTTACCTAGTCGGTCCGATTTTTTCGGTTCGGTCCAGTTCGGTTTCTGCACACTCCTAGGCATATATCATTGTAATTGGGCCACTCCTCCATGAGACAATTGAATTTTATATTTTTATTTCTATGCTATAATAGGGGTATTGATAAATAAAATCAAGACCTTTCATGTAGTTTGCAATTCTATTACATCATTTTTTTAAGAAGAATAAAAAATTTTCATTCATAAATAACCATATGACATCTACAAAAGAAAATAATTTTGTAATCTAAAACATCAATAAAAAATAATTCATCTATACTATTGATGACACCTTGGCTCAGCTCTAATAACATGACTTCAATTTTATTATGTAAGTTCTTCGATGACTCTGCATCTTTCTCAATTGCAGAGATCCACACATCATGTATTATAGTATAACAATGATAATCTTCTATCAACAGATTATATTGCACCCACAAAAAAAGGAGAAAAACAAAATAACAAAACTCCCACAAAGACGAGAAAAATAAAACTCTCAAAAAATGAGAGAATAAACCTAAACACAGGTAAAAACACCTGATTTATTATTAAAAGCAAAGAAAATTGATGTAAAAAGGGCTTATCATCTGTGAAAAAGCCGACGGCAGCCTCAAAACCAAAAAAAAAAAAAACAAATGTGAGTTTTTTTGAGAGAAGAAGACAGGTGGCTACGGTCTTTTTTAAGAACCTTAGGCATTAGTTACATCATTTTAATCTTGGCAATGTCATATATCAATTATCCAATTTTTGTAATTTCATACAATGATAAACTCTTAGGCACTAGCGGATTCAAGGGGCGGCAAGGGGGGCCATTGCCCCCTAGCCTAAAAAAATTTTAAAAAACACCCTTAGAAAAATTTTATCTTCTAAGTTTGCCCCCCTTAAAATTAGTATTTTGCCCCTCTAAGTCTTAAAAAATTTCAAATATTCCCTTAAAATTTTTTAGATTATTTTTATGTTCACTTGTAAAATTTATGTTGTCCCTTCTTACCAAAATTCCTAGGTTTGCCATTACTCTTAGGTTAATTAGAAATTAATTGGTAACCTAAGTAATTAAAGTTATATCATTATTACTCAACACTCCAAATATGTGGGTATTTTATATCTCCGATTCACCTATTTAACTCATTTAACTAAAATAATTTAATATTTTTAATATTTATGATTAATATAATTTTTTGTAAATTATATACTTTATTAAGTGCCACCTGAAGTGTCAAAGACCCTCACGCTCAAGGAACTTTCGCACAAAAGACTATAGAACTGAGTAGAGCCTAGAAAAAAATACACTCAAGTAATCTGTACACATTATGTCCAGATCAATAAACAAAGTCAGAGTGATGGTTCTTAAAAATTATCACTCCTAAGAATACATGAAACTAGAATACTACCCAAATCAACAATTTTTCCTGTGAAAAATTCTCGAATTATGAGCTTTCCACATCTCCTAAATTAAAAAGATGACCGATCAAGCTCCATAGTTTGCTATTTTCTTGATCGAAACTATGTAAGGCCATTGTTCTAAAATTTGATGCAACTTCTCAGACATTAGCCAAGCAATCCCAACTCGATCAAGAAATAAATTCCACAAATTTGAAGCACAAACACAATGCAAAAGGATATGATGAGCATCTTCTTGCATTGAACAAAGCCCACATAAACTATTCTCCCATGAAAGTAAATGAATGGTTTAAGTTTTGTATTTCAATGAACTTATTTAACTCATTTAGTGTATGATATTGTAGTAGCGTGATTTTGTTTACCTATTTTTTGATCGACATGTAATCTTTAATTAACTTGAGAGTGTGTTGGTGTGTGAAATTATAAAAATTAAATAAAACGGTATATAGATTGTAAAACTTGAATATTTGATGTATAACATTATCGAGAATTACAAAGATATGATAGAATTATGAATTGTACTAAAAGTCGTAATTTCATTTGCCACTGCCCTTAAATTTTTTTTCATAATTGTTGTTATCTCGAGGATGCAGAGCCTCATTTGGAGTCCCGACTAATCCCGGTCGACTGAGTTCCATTTGAAAGCACACTCTTGACATCCAGACGTATAGCCTACATGCTCAAGTGGTTTTACCACTTGAACCACACCCTTAAAATAACTTGTTATTAGGATGGAATTTAGTTTAATTTCAAGTTTGATCTCGCATGTGATTATACTCCCTCCGTCCCATTATAGAGGATCCGTTTCTCCTTTTTTGATGTCCCATTCAAAAAGTTTCACTTATATTTTCAATACTATTTTTAGCTCAATCTTTCTTTCTTTTTTTTATTCCCTTACAATTTTAAAAAGACATTTTGTTATTGTTAAATACAATTTACAAGGCATTCATTAATAGGAAAAATAAGGAAAAAATAAAATGTATTTATGTCTTTTTAGTATGTGTGAAAAGTTAACTGAGTCTTTTAAAATGGGACGGAGTGAGTATATTTATTATGGGTCACTCAACTCGTAGCTCATTGATTTTTGGATAACATCAACCATTAATTATTTCTAAGTTTACATATTTAAAATCAAATTTTAAATTATTAGACTAGAACTAAAACCAGACCAACTAAAATTTTTGAGTCGGGAAATGGTTCAATTTCGGTTCAAATGAAATAATATAAAATTGAGACGAGCAGTCCTTCAACCGTGAACACGCCTATATTCAAGGATTAAATAATAGAAAAATAGAACATGTAAGCATAGCAACAATATTTTATAAAGTAATAATGCGTTATTAATGGGGGACCTGTCTCCTCCTATTTGTCTTTTTTGCTGTTTCCTTGATGGTTCATTGAAGGAAGCAAATTGCAGGTTGCATTGTGATTTCCTTTTCTTTTTAATATACTAGAAAGAGTCAATATTGTTATTTTATGTATCGCTAGTTGAACAAGCTATTTTTTTTTATTGCTATTCTTTCATTATTGTCAGACTAATGGATGACTATATGAGTATTTTAGTCTCAAAATTATAAATTTATTTTATCAATTTAAATATTTAAATTATTATTTATTTTTATCTTTATAAATTATCTTATGGATCATTTATATATAATAATCATAATGAATGAAATTAACTATGTCATAATTTGAAAATTCGGACTTAGATTCTATAATTATTATGTAGAGACTATTTTTTAAAAATTTCATATAGTTTTATTATTTTAAAATGTAAATAAACTATATAACTTTAGAATGCTGCAAGTACTATATTATACCATTTTAAAAACGATTTATATATCTTGTAAAAAAAATGATCTATATATAGTTGTACTAAATACGAGGAGATGAAATTTTCCTTTTGGTATGTTGAAAAAGTATTACTTCCTCCGTCTCAAAAAGATGGACAGTTTTAAAAATTTATTTGTCCCAAATTATGAACAGTAATTTAATGCTCTAAATGGTTAAATATCACATGTACTCCTATTAATTATAGTGTTGGAGTAAATTTAAATGTTATTTCCAATGAATTAATTGATTTAATAAGGATAATTGTGACTTTTTCTATTAAATTAATACATTCTATCCAGTTGTAATAACTTTCTTGATATTTATGTTAAGTTAAAAGTGCCCATCTTTTTGAAATAAATGGGGTAATTTTTTTTCAAAGATATTGTAAATTTGTTCACACCTTTATATTATTTATGGTGGATTGTTTTTTAGGGAGTCGATCCCTCCAAACTTTTCTTTGTCAAATCTTTTATCAATATAATTAGGATGAAGAAAATATTTTCCGAGAAATTCTTATATGGACCAAGGAGGATAAAGGCGTTTCTCGTAAGGCTCCCATATTCTCATGTTAACCAGAATTATCAAGGAGTTAGAACTGTCTCTAAGCCTAAGTCTGTGACTCATAAACCTTTCCCAGAGCAAAAGGGACACTACTAGAAAAAATCGGATTAACAACGGACAAAATTCATTGCTAATCTTGAAAAATTATTTGCTAATTAACTTAGTGATAGATTTAACAACGGATTTTGTCCGTTGCTAAAATTCTCATCACTAACTGAAAATAAGGATGGCTGTTGCTAATTAGCGACGGATATTTCCGTTGCTAATTTATTTGTGATGGAATGTTGCATTTAAAGAGGACGAAATAAATCTATTGCTAAATCCGTTGCTAAGTTAATTAGCAACGGATTTTTCAAGATTAGCGACGGATTTTGTCCGTTGCTAATCCGGTTTTTTCTAGTAGTGAAGTAAATATATGACACTAATTATAGACAATAATTACTCTTCAAGCAAATTTAATTTGTCACAATATTCTCTTATTTTAGACACTAATTATAAAAATAGAAAGATTAATAAAAGAATATAAGACAATAGAAATAAATAAATTTAGTTCACTAACATTAAGTTCAAGTCAAATAAAAAAACTCATAAAAAATTAAACATATAAATGTTAAAAATAAATTACAGCTAATTACAAGAAAATAAAGAAATTGACTAATAAAAGAGAAAAATGAGCGTACTTGACATTTTTTGGTGATATTTGTTGTAGAAGTTTGAGTAATTTAAAATTTTGATGGTGAAAATTGAAGTAAAAATGAGTTAAACTTGATTTGGGTTTAGGGTTTTATTTGTCTTTTAAAGGAATTAAAAAAAATGAGGTTTGATGTTTATAGAATCGTGGAATTCATTTATATCAAATACAATATAAATAATTAAATATATTGTGTTATGTGTAAACACTTGGATGAAGAGTACGTAATCCCAACGCAACATACGCTCTCTACCTAATAAATTATCAGTTCTCAGCAGTTTTGAATGCAGCAGAAGTCTAAAATAGCCGCACAAAAAAAAAAAAAACAAGACCAGAGAAAATCAATAATGGGATCAAATTTATCAGTGTTAGCATCCATTGCAATTCTCCGTAGCACATTAAACAACTTTGTTCCACCAGAAGTACGCAATTACATAGTAGAATTCAGTCGTCGTTTCTCATCAGAACTCACTATAGTCGTTAATGAATCACACGATGGCTCAACAAACCATCTTTTCAATGCATTATCTACATATCTCGGCAGCATCAGTAGTTCCTTCACCGGTCCGTCAGCCCCACGGCGGATGGCCGCCGGCAAGAACGAGAGCATGAAGGGAATGACTTACTGTCTTGATAAAAATTCAGAGCTTATTGATGTTTATAATGGTGTTCCAATGAAGTGGGGTTACTATACTGAAAAGTCAAATCTTCACTATGAGCTAAGATGGTATGAGTTAAGGTTTCATAAGAAATATTCTGACATGGTGAAGAATAAATATTTTTCTTATATTCTTGAAATGGCGAAGAGAATTAAAGATCAAAATAAGGTAGTGAAATTTTACACTACTAAAGGTGGAAGTAATGGATGGAATTTAAAAGGGATAACTCTAGATCATCCAATGACTTTCGAAACACTTGCAATGGATGGAGATTTAAAGCAGCAAGTTATTGAAGATCTTAATAATTTTATTGGAGGAAGAGAGTATTATAAGAAGATTGGTAAAGTTTGGAAAAGAGGGTATTTATTATATGGTCCTCCTGGAACTGGGAAATCAAGTTTGATAGCTGCAATGTCTAATTATCTTAATTTTGATATTTATAACTTGAATTTATCTGCTGTTACTTCTGATTCTTCACTTGAGCATTTGTTTCTTCATATGTCCAATCGGTCCATTCTTGTTGTGGAGGATATTGATTGCTCTATCATGCTGCAGAATCGTGAAGCTCAAGATCTTCAACCAGATCAGAATAGTCAAGTTTCTCGTATGCCTCAGGTTCTATATCTGTGTCCCCTGCTCTTATAATATTGAGATATGTTACAAATGTCTTTAGCTATGCTTGTGTCCACTTTAATATTTTCTGGCTTATAAATAAATATACTTGTGCTCTTGTTTTCTAGGAAATGACTCTGTTTTGTTAAGGTAATGTAACAATAGTATGTTTTTAGAGATGATACAACTTGTTAGCTACTCGGGTTTGGTTCAGAAAATATTCAGAATTGACTTCTTGTTAATTGAGCTCAGCAAAAACTACTTGTGTAGATTATTGAATTAAGTTGAGTAGACTTAGGAGCCTAATCAAGTTTTAACTTTTTGACATTTTTATCATTCATATATTTACTCTTTATATATTTATATATTTACATTTTTATCCTAATTATATATGTATAAAATAATTTTTTTAAACAATGGAGTTGAACTGAGTTGAGCGTGAGTATATCAAGCATTTTATCATATGGATATAAGTTTGATAAAGTTTGAATCGAGTTTCGTGGCTTTGAATTTTTGTATCAAGTCGAGCTCGAGCTTGGCCGACTCAGCTCAACTCAACTAAACACTTATATACGTGTCAATTTTTGCAGGGGCTATACAGGGTAGGATCCCTCAAATATTTGTTTCTTGCTTGCTTTGGTTTTAAGTGTGTGGTCATTTTTATTTGGATTGATGTTTCTTAAGATTTGTATTATTTCTGATGAAGGACTTTGTTTGAGAAATAAAATTACCTTGCATACATACATCAAATTATGAGTCTAACATTGACATAGAATCTCACAAGTTATGCAATTGACTCTCCAAGTCCTTTACAGTATACTTAATTGAAAATCTCGATCTGCCTGCTTCATTTGTGATTTACTGTACATATATGATCGTCAAATTACCATATCTGCATCATTTAACTTGAAAATATTTAAGGGCAATTAAGGTTTATTCAAATCCAAATTGTTTATGAAGATCAAATTTCTATCATCCTTATGCTGTTTGTTGTTGTTTTAATGTAAAGGTAACACTTTCTGGACTTCTTAATGCAATTGATGGCCTACTGTCATGCTGTGGAGACACAAGAATTATAATATTTACAACAAACTATAAAGATCGGATTGATCCTGCTTTGCTAAGAGCTGGTCGTATGGACATGCACATTTGTCTATCTTACTGCACCTTCTCCACCTTCAAGCAGCTAGCTGCCAATTACTTGGATATTTATAATCATCATCTCTTTTCTACTATTGAAAACCTTATCAAACAAGTCCAAGTTAGCCCTGCCGATGTTGCTGGTGAATTGATGAAGACTAGAGATCCAATGGCTTCTCTTAATGGCCTAATCAAATTTTTAGAAAATAAGGTAAATGATCAACTTTAGATTATATC
Organism: Bocquillonia castaneifolia; assembly: GCA_948193215.1. Taxonomy (NCBI): domain Eukaryota; kingdom Viridiplantae; phylum Streptophyta; class Magnoliopsida; order Malpighiales; family Euphorbiaceae; genus Bocquillonia; species Bocquillonia castaneifolia. The sequence goes on along the minus strand of CANYLF010558796.1, from coordinate 6,065 downwards.
ATCTTATTTTGTTGTTATAAATTTGCCTAATATCATCATGATTAAAGCACTATTTTGACAACTGATAATTATTTACAATATTTAATGCCATTGTTGCCTCAATCTAGACCTGTCCACAGTTAGGAACTGGAACCGATAGTTCTGGTTCTCTTAAGGAGGAACCGAAACCGAACTTTAAAGAGACAGTTCGATTGCAAACTGTTTAACAAAATACAGTTCAGAACGAAACCGAACAGGAACTGCAGGTTTCAGTTCATACTTTTTTGGAACCAAAACCAAAAGAAGGGTTTTAGTTCTGATTCTGGTTCAAAACCAGCAACTGAACATATTCCTAAAAAGGTTGCACTTTCATATTTACATTTGTTGACTTTAATTTTTGATGTTTGGTGTGCTTATATCAGAAACTAGAAGCAAAATCCTCAGCCCTGAAGCCTGCCCCTGTCTCACAAGACCAGGACTGCTATAATCAGAAGGGCAAGGACTTTCAGAAGTCCAGCAAGACTACTGATTCTGGTGTCGATGCCTTGGAAAACAAGGATAAAGTCGAGCTTATTGCAGCTGCTGATTCTAGTGCAATGAAGGAAAAAGAGTATGCAGTTAAGCCAGAATTTAAGCCTATACTTGAAGATATATTGTCAATGCATGGAGACATTGCTGCCAACTGCTCATTGCATTCTCTGCAGTGCCGCTCATCCTTCTTGGAGATTGTTTGTGGCATCATCCAGAAACTGCAAGCAACAGAGATAAAAAATCTGACGAAACTCGAGCTCGAGTCTATGTTAAGTAGTCTACAAGATCTTGAATCTGTAAGGCTAGAAGTTGGCTGGCTCCGTGAGAGGTTGATCATATCTTGATAATTGAACAATTCAGGCTATACTACCTGACACCAGTTGAACATTGTGGAATTCAAGAATGAAAACATACAAGGCATGTTTGAAATCAATTTTCACATTAGTCCAAGTGCCCTGTGGAAATGCAAATGTAAAAAATTTGGATATTAACCAGTAATTGCTCAATCTTAACATTAGTGCAGAGACATAAATTAAACAATTTTAATTCAAAGTTGATCTCTAATCACAAAACTCCCCATTTTAGAATGTGTTTATACAACTATTGACTGACCTTTCCAATATAATGCAAAGAATTTATGGCCACTACTTCAACATCAAATAATTCAAGCCATAATTGAATTAATAAGCAAACTGCACACTATCCTTGCAAGGAACTTCGAATTTAAAGCCCCCAAAAATAACTTTGTATGCAATAAAGTTTAGCATCCGGGTTTCGTGCCTGAAGCATCTTGCTGGTAATTAACCAGCAGACTTTACAAAATGTGATGGGATCACTTACAATGATACTGAAATATTAGGTTAGTAGTTTTTACGATAGAATTCCTTACTAAACTAATTGAACATAAACAGACTATATATATATAATTAACACAGTTATTAATAGCATTGAGCCTTGCGCGATGGAAATCACTTGCACTTGCACATTTATTTCAGCCACTTCAAACGTTTCTCTGTTTTTAGTGACATAAACATCTCCCACCAATCCCGAGTCTGAAACAAATCTTTGGCAGAATAGTAAAGGGCATCATTCGCACCTCTCATTCGATTCATTATTGAAATGCTGCGGCTTATGGAACATTGATCACCGAATTTAGCAACTATAGTCCCTTTCAATTGTGAAGAAGCATCTGCTTCCGGAATCATTGGAGCCAATGGCTTTATTGAGAAAAATAAAGATAAAGAAAGAAAACATACAGATTTTACGTGAAAAACCCCCAAATAAATTAGGGTAAAAACCACGGGTAAGGATAGAAGAATTTCACTATGAGAAAATAATAGGAGTTACAACCTCTCTATTTATAAAGGAGAAAACACTCAAATATTCTCTCTTTATAATAGGAGAAAATAATCACTCAACTCTCTAATTTTTTCTCACTCTCTCTATTTTTATTTCTTCTCTGGGATGCATTTTTTTTTCTAAACATCCTATGCTTATTTATAAACAGAGGATTACGCGTACAAAACGCGTAATATAGGCTGGCCACAATAAGGCACCGAAAGAAGAAAGAAATAAAAATTTCTTTCCTTTTTCTTTTCTTTTCCAAACAATGCGCGACGCCTAACAATCACTACCCCCTCTCCCTCTCAAAACCACCTTCATTCATCCTTTTGCCAAAATAAACAGACTCCATTCCATCTTAAAGATGAATTACAATCTAGTTGGTATTTAAGCCAAGTTTTTTAAATCATTTAGAGGGTGATTTTTAAAATTTTTAGAGATAAAGAATACAGAGAATTATATAAATTATTGAAAAGCATGTAAGTGCATATTATCAAGACAATAATAATTATTACATTAAAAAATTATAAATATATAATTAAATATAGAAGATTCTCTTTATATATATTAGTCAATTCTTGTTTTTATTTTCTTAAAAATTAAGTACGGATTGGATTTATATTTTATAAATAACTTTAAAAAAAATCAATTTAAAGAGCATGTAGAGGTGCCGTTATTGCAGCAAGTGAGCAATTGATGCTTGTAATTTTTCCAACATTCTCCCTTTTGTTTCAGGTACAACCTTTTCAATTCAGGTGTCGAATGGCAAGAATACATCTTTCTGGATGGATTCTTGGACCCCAGGAGGACCTCTCATTGATGCTTTTCCAACACTCTACAACCTTCAAAAATTTGAATCTGCGTCAGTTAATGACATGGCTATTGCGGAATGGGGATTTCAATCAAGGAAAAGATTAAGAATTGGAGAACAGACACTTCTTCACCAATTACAATCACAGTTACAACTCGACAACATAAACGCGAATGGTAATGATGATAAAATTCTTTGGAAAGGAAAAGTACATGATTATTCTCTAGTCTCTTTCACTTCGAGCTTCAACATTCGGTTTCCCCATGGTATGCTGCCTTTTAATGTAATATGGAAATCTCTTGCCCCCCCTAAAATTCAATTCTATGCTTGCCTTGCCTATATTGATCATGCCCCTTCCCTTAGCTTTCTAGCAGCTCGGGGTATTATTTCATATGGTGATACCCGATGTATGGCTTGCATGGCTCAAGTTGAATCTATTGCCCAGATTTTAATGCACTGCTCACAATCTTGGGGAATTTGGATGTGGTTCATCAGGAAATTGGGGATTTCTCTTGCTATGCCTTCATCCCTAAGTGCCTTCTTGGAATTATGGCAGAATATCATGAAAAAAAAACCCATACAATCGACTTTGGAATTCTTTGTGGTTCTACCTTATTTGGGAATTTTGGAAAAATCGGAACATAAGGATTTTTAATTCTATTATCCCTAATTTAGAAGACACTATCATGAAATGTATTTCTCAGGCTGTTTTTCATTTTAAAATTTCTGTAAGATCTTTTCCTTACTCCTCGATTGATGTATATAGATTTCTGGACGCAATTTTTGAATTGCATTAGTCTGTTTTGCTTCTCTTAGTGTTCTAGCCTTTTTGTGCTAATTCACAATGAGTAGTTTTTTTTTCCACTTCTAGTGGTTAATATACGCTCCATTTATAAAAAAAAAATAGCTTATTTGTCCAAAACACCATTCACATATTAATTGATTAATTAATTAATTAGCATATCTTAAGCATCTAGGATCAAGATTTTGCATAAAACAAGTGATTGTTATGAAGAATTTCAAGTACCTGAAGAGCTCCAATCCATCATAAAGCTGAATGTATATGAAATAATCCACAGCTTATTGCAATTGCCAGACTTCCTGCTACACCCTTTACGTTTATTGGAAATACCTGAATATGAACAATATTTTTTTCTTATCATTTATATAATTATCAGGAAAGCAGAAATTATTCTTGACATGTATTTATATATACACCTCAAACAAGATAATCCAAGGTATTCAAATGGGTAACCTATAGTAAATCCCTGATAAATAAAAGTTCAATTACAGGTTACATAGCAATAAATATATTCAAAGAGAAGTTCTTGAACAAAAGGAAATTTTTGTTTCATTTTCATTCCCTTACCATAATGCCTATGTAAACTAGAATGGGAGTGGCCTCTTTTATCTTGTGCAAGCCCTGCCCAAAACAAGCATATATATGATTTGAAGAGAATCGCTTAAGCATGGAAATGCAATTCCAGATTGAAAGAGTTTACATTCATTTGTTGCTAAACCTGCAAACAAAATGCCAGTCCTATGATGAAGCAACTTATGCACATGACAATTGTTTGTGGTATTAATGACCATGAGAACAAGTTCAGTACCAATTAAACAATCAAAATTTTATAAAATTATAACAATTGTTTGTGGTATTAATGACCATGAGAAATGGGCCGTCCTGCTTTATCTGCTAATTAGATTAATAGTACAGAAACTGCAACAGCTGGAATCTACAAATTTAAGTTTAATCTGATGAGAATATCATAAAAGAAAAGTATTGCCTGCAGTTTCTACATTCAATGTTACTCACCTGAATAATAGCCATGGATATTAGCCCGATGCTACTTGAAAAATCTGTAAATGAGGCACATGTTTTACTTTTCTTCAATTTGCATACATGATTATTAATTGCATGAAACATTATCAGTCTTTAGTTACTACCAGCTTCTTCAAAAGTGGAGCTGGCATAAAATTGAATTGCATTGGTTCCTCCAATTTGTTGAAATACCATTAACCCAACACCTGCCTGAGTTGAAATTTCATACAAAGAATATTAGATAAATAATAAGGAGAAGACGAGACAAACATCAAATATTTATCATTAGGCTCACAGTGAGAGCATGAGCATATTGTTGGGAAAAATAGCACCAACTAATATTTTTCCCTGGTGCAGCGGAAGGACGGACCGATAAAAGAGACGGATGTAAAATAAATTAAATACGAGCAAAATAAATAATTTAAAATGACTCCAGAAAATTTAATGTGGTTCACCCTTAATTTCGGGCTACATACACGGGTCAAACTACGAAATTTTCTTTCACTAATAAAATAATTAGCAGGCTTACAAGAGAGACTTCTCTAGAAAAATATTAGAGGCAAAACCTCGAGATTACACCAAAATAATGACACCCAAGTGTTTCCCAAACACCCCAGTTAACCTCACTATTTTGTCACTCCTCAATTATTTTCCCTCCCCAAAAATTACACCAAAACAAAATTGCGTTGGCGCACTACCACACACTACACTTAATATAAAGTGCTTGTGTGTGTTTTCTTTTGATTCTGTGTTGTATTTGTGCAAATGCATTGCAAGCCTATTTATAGGCAAGAATGCAAACTCTTTTCAAAAATAGGTACCTACCTTACCTAACAATTCTTGACATTTCAAAATTTTCTTCTTCTTTCTTTTTTCAAATGTGTGGGTCCCACTATTGAGAGGAACACCACCACTACCAACAAATCTCCACCTCCCGATCACATGGAGGGATCCACCAATCCTGTTGCTTGTCGACAGTATTATAACTTTTCTCTCGGAAGAGTCTTAGTCAGCATGTCTGACCCATTCTCATCAGTGTGAATCTTCTCAAGCTGTAGTAGCTTCTTCTCCAATACATCCCTGATCTAGAAATATCTTACATCAATGTGCTTTGATCTAGAATGAAAAGAAGAATTCTTTCCAAGGTGAATTGCATTCTGACTGTCACAAAAGAACTTATACTTCTCCTGGTGCAAACCAAGTTCACTTAAGAACTTTTTCATCCACAACCACTCCTTACATGCTTCAGTTGCTGTAATAAACTACGTTTCAGTTGTTGAGAGAGCAACACACTTCTGTAGTCTTGACTGCCATGACACAACTCCCCCTACAAAGGTAATCAGGTATCTTGATGTAGACTTTCTTGAGTCAACATCGCCAGCCATATCACGATCTGTGTAGCCCACTAACACAGGTTGTCCATTTCCAAAACACAAACACATTTTGGAGATACCACGGAGATACTTAAGAATCCACTTAACTGCATCCCAATGTTCCTTCCCAGGATTTGAGGAACCGACTCACCACTCTGGCCCACTAAGTGAGCAATATCTGGCCATGTACACACCATGGCATACATCA
>CANYLF010558008.1:0-19878 GCA_948193215.1 Bocquillonia castaneifolia | reverse complement strand
ATTCTCAGGATGTGGAATTTTAATCGCAAGTTCATGAATCTATTGTTTTTCTATTATTTCAGTGGGTGGTTATATAGGACATGTTTTCTTTCCGATCTTTTTTCCACCTGTCCTGGATTTTTGAACTACACACTGATAGGATATATGTGTCAATGGTTTCCCATATGGATATGAATTATGAACTCCTTAGTTCATCTATAAATCTGAAGTTATTCATTATGAGTCATTTAATTGTCATTTTTCTTTCAGTGACCTGTGAATATTGTCTTCTAGGTTGCCCGGGCATTGCATCTGCTATACAGGCTTGTGGTTCAGCCAAATACAGCTAGGGCTAATACTTTTGCTGAGGCATTTGTAACATGTGGTGGGATAGAAATGCTTCTTGTTCTTCTGCAACGAGAAGCTAAAGCTGGTGATCAGAGTATTCCAGAATCAGTGACAAAGAGTAATGATAGTGTGTCTGTTGAGGAAAGTGAGCTAGACGCAAGCAATGAAGTTCTGGAAGAACATCAGGACAATGAAGTGAAGGATTTTTCTTCCCATGAGAAAGATCGTGAATCTGAACCATCTGATGCAGCTGTCAGTCCTGCTGCTTCTTCCCCTAGCTTGAGAATTGAGAGGGTGTCGTCTGTTTCAGAAAATCCTTTTGTTAAGAATTTGGGTGGTATCAGTCTTTCAATTAGTGCTGATAATGCAAGAAATAATGTTTACAATGCTGATAAAAGTGATGGTATTGTTGTTGCAATCATTGGGCTACTGGGTGCTTTAGTAACATCTGGTCATTTGAAATTTGGTTCATGTGCACCCTCAGATACAACAGGCAGCTTTTTGGGTGGGGCACTACAAGAAGGGGGTGGTTCAATGTTTGATGATAAAGTTTCTCTTGTGCTTTTTGCATTACAGAAGGCTTTCCAATCAGCACCAAACAGGCTCATGACTACCAATGTTTACACAGCCTTATTGGCAGCCTCGGTATTCTTTTCTTTTCTTTTCTTTTTTTATGCTTTTGATATTATATATTCCATTGAAGTTGTTAATCAATCAAAGTTATTATTTATGCGAATGCATATACTTGATTTTCCTTGTGTTTTATGTTGGTCCTTGTGTGAAATTCTTGGATGGAAAAAAAACAGAAAAAAAGATGGTAATTCCATTATCATTTCAAATTTTTCCTCTTTAAGCTTACATTTGTACTAAGTGCATTGAGGGGTTGAAGGAGCCTGTGCCATTTTTTGCGTGCATAGATAAATATAATATTATGCCAGAAAGGCTCAATAGTGAACCCGATATTTCTTCTTTACTTGGTGATATCAAATTTCAAGTCTTGATCATTCATCCAGTCAAGAAGCATTTGAATTTATTGTGTTGAATGATTATCACCTGCTTGTTGTAATTACAGGATGCCGTGGGTGCACTTTCTGATGTGAGTAATTTTCATGCTTTTTATCTGGTTCAGTTTGTCGTTGTTTTAAAAATGACTCTCAATTTCCTTTGCCAGTGCCTCTGGGTGTACAAAAGAAAATTTTGTCAAAATTACGCATAATATTCATTCAGGTTTACTCAAGGCTGTTAATTAAAGTCTCTGATAGTCTGTTATAATTGTTACATGTTGAACCATCTTTTGTAAGGGCATATTTAATTTAATAAATGCTGGCTTCGTTGTTTTGTATTCGTGAACATTTATAAATATTGCCCTCCTTATTTGTCAGATTAATGCTTCTTCAATAGAGAATGGGCTGAACTTCTATGATTCTGGCCATCGCTTTGAACATTTACAGCTTCTCTTGATTCTTTTGCGTTCACTGCCTTATGCATCTAGGGCTTTACAAAGTCAAGCATTGCAGGTATTGCATTTATGTTAATAATGTTTTGACTCTGCTTGCATCTGCATGTGTTATTAGTTGCAATATATGTTGATCATGAAGTTTATAGAAACAGTTTGTTTCTTCTGGTATATGGAACAGAAAATAAGAATTTTAATACTTGTGTTGCATGATTATCATATGGAATTTCAGACACATAAAGCAGTTGATGTTATTGTTTATGACTTAATTATCGTTTTATGTCAAGGTTGTCATAAGTTATGAAGGATTACACATATGCCTCAGATGTCTTTTAGTCAAAGAAAGGATGAGTGGACATAATCCCATCATTATAGTCCTTCCTGATATTGATAAAAGTGTGGGAGATGCATCTTTAAGTTACCGAATGAGGTCACATAAAATAGTTTACCATACTTTTTATATTATCATAGGAAAGTGAATTTGATTCTGGTATTGAAAGATTTTAACCTCTGTCGGATCAAGCATAACCAAAGAGGTTGGCTTTCAATTCCAAGGCTGAGTTGTGACTTAAGAAGGTTAAATAATATGTTCTATCTCTTAGATCTAGCTAGATATATAGCTAGAAAGAGCTATAGTAGTCAGCAATTATAGAATTCTAGGTAGCTACTGCAATATGAACTGGACTTTTTCCTTTTTCTTTAGCTTGGTCACACTATCCTACTTAATAATCATCTGACTGGAGTGTTGCTGTAAAATCGGTACTTGGTTTTCAATTTCAAGGCTGAGTTATGGTTTTCAATTTCAAGGCTGAGTTATGACTTAGGAAGGTTAAATAATATGTTCTATCTCTTAGATCTAGCTAGATATATAGCTAGAAAGAGCTATAGTAGTCAGCAATTATAGAATCCTAGGTTGCCACTGCAATATGAACTGGACGTTTTCCTTTTTCTTTAGCTTGGTCACACTCACACTATCCTACTTAATAATCATCTGACTGGAGTGCTGCTGTAAAATCGGTACTTGGTTTACTGAATTTCAATCAACTTGTGTATGTATATTTATTTTTGTTTCAAATTGCAAGTGCTTCACGCCAAGTAGTTGAAGGAAGTATATAGTGTTCTGAATTACTATAAGCATTAAGCAGCAGGCATCTTAATTTGGCATCCGCATGCACTGAATTAATATTCTGATTAGGGTATAGTTTAAATGCATTTTAATTTCACATTTCTAATTTCCTGATTAGGGTTGGTATTCTGTTTTAGTTTCTGAGCAGCTGCTTTCTATATTATTTCAGGATCTTCTGTTTTTGGCTTGCAGTCATCCAGAAAACAGAAACAGTCTAACAAAAATGGAGGAATGGCCTGAGTGGATTCTGGAGGTTTTGATCTCTAATTATGAGGTTATATTATCTGCCGTTGTTCTGTTCTGGATTTTACTTCTGTTTACTTTGTGATCTGACATTTAGTTATGTTACAAACATTTTATCTTGAAACAAAGGGTAAGACAATTTTGGAAAATTTTTAAAGTTGCACTTGAGTAATTTGTTTCAAATAATTTGACTGTTGGTCTTTGCAGATGGGAGCTACAAAAAATTCTAATCTGGCAAGCTTCGGGGACATTGAGGATCTTGTACACAACTTCTTGATTATAATGTTAGAGCATTCAATGCGCCAGAAGGATGGCTGGAAGGTGAATTTTCATCTTTATTTTTCACATAATTTTGTTTAAAATTCTCTCATTTGGGAAATAGACCTATTAATTGATCTGAGTTTCATTTGCTGTTATTTCCCTTCCACAGGACATTGAAGCAACAATTCATTGTGCAGAATGGCTTTCTATTGTTGGAGGATCCAGCACAGGGGACCAACGAGTTAGGTATTATGCATCTAATTGCCAGCCTTCTGTTTTCATTTTTTTCCTATCTCGCCTTTCTTTCTTTTGTGCATTTCAAAAATAATTTAATCATCCATCATTTCATTGCTATAAATGATTGATCAATAACTATCTTATTTCTACATCCGAATCTAAAAAAGTTGAACAATAATTATTGCATATTTTTTCTTGAAATTGTACCTACTAATTGATAATTTATTTCTTAATTATTCCCTGATTTGAAGACGTGAAGAATCGCTACCTATATTCAAGCGAAGGCTTTTGGGTGGCTTGTTGGATTTTGCTGCGAGAGAGCTGCAGGTTCAGGTAACTGTTGTATTTTTTAGTACATTCTGGATTTTCATTTTGGCCAATCGTAAAGCATTCAAGAGTGACATGTGGTCTTTAATCTGAAAAATGTGAATAGCATTGGAATCATGCTGAAGAAAGGCCTTCATTTTAGATTTATCTACTTCTCCTTGCTTTCTGCTAGATATTTTTAGAACATATAAGGGCAAAGAAATTGAGATGCCTACAAAAAGCCTGATTCACATACATCCAGGAGTAAAGACTTTGGATTTGAGGAACAACATAGTTGTTTCTACTCAAAATCCATACAAATTTCTGATATAGAAGATATTGTCCATGATTATGACTGAAGATAACTCTAATGCTCGACATTTTCTCTCCCTAATGCACAACAATAGACATAACAACAATGGAGAAGACCTCTAATTTCCATCACTTAATTACTTGCACATATACCCACCTCTCTGATGAACATTACTTGCTGTACTTTATGCTGCTTCCTTAATTGCTCATTACAGACCTTTCTCTGATTTTTATTGTAAGTTTACCAATCTCCTTTCTCTGTTTAATCAATATGTATTGTTGATTTGTCATGTCAAATTGTCACATTCGAAGGTTTTAGAGCTTTAGGTAGAATGATCCATACATTAGGGCAAGTCCAACAATATTCTCCATATCACTTCTCAAAACATTTTGAACAATACAATATTTGTCTTGAAATTTGTTCATATTCTCCTTTTTACTCCCAATTCAAATAAATATTTCATTTATTCATCTTGAAAAACGTAATTTTTTTAGGACATGAATAGTTGCTCTATGAGTTTGACAACCCACATTCAATTTTTCTCCAAAATAGGGAGCCAACACAATTTTCAAGACTATTTCAAATAAAACTACTATTCTTCCTTAAGAAATAGGGAATAAACTAGGGAGTCTCTTGGACTTGCCCTTACACTAGGCATTAATCCTGATTTTTGTACTTTTAACTAACACGGATTCACTTTCTTTCAAATTTAGAAAAAAAAAACTAATATGGATTCACTTAACGTTCTTCATATGTACACTCCCAATATAATTAGGCATATCTGACGCTTACAGAAGTTTGCACTATCATGGGCATAGGATCACAAATGAGCCTGGCTTGGGGAGCAATATCATCACAAACACAATGAACACAGCAGCATGTGTTCAATCTAAAAATTGTGAGGCTGGTGGAGAGGGCACATATGCAGTAAACTTGATCTTTCAAGGTTACTCAACCCAAACACCAACCTTTAAAGACAAGAATGATGACAACTATCTTTAACAGTGTTACTTTTTATTAATTTGTAGCTGGGTCAGGGGGGGGGGGGGGACAAATAATTGCACTTACAAATACATGAAGCTATATTTTTTTTGCTGTAGACTCAAGTTATTGCTGCAGCTGCTGCTGGTGTCGCAGCTGAGGGTTTGTCCCCAAAAGAAGCTAAGGTAGAAGCTGAGAATGCTGCCCATCTTTCTGTGGCATTGGTTGAAAATGCTATTGTCATATTAATGCTTGTGGAGGATCATTTGCGGTTACAAAGCAAGCTCTCTTGTGCATCGCGTGTTGTTGATAGTTCCCCATCTCCACTCTCCCTCGTTTCTCCTTTGAATAATCGCTCAAGTTCATCGGCATCTGGTCAGGATTCATTTGAAGCCCTAGGTGATCGCAAATCCAGTGACTCTGGGGGACTGCCTCTTGATGTATGTATTCAAACTCGTATTACCCTTTCGATGCGGTCACTCTATTCATGACTCTCAACAGAAGCATTATGAGTTCTATATTGGTTACTTACTCCATTTAACTTGAAATTTGTTAGTTTGTGTGCTAATACAAGATTTTCTTAAGGTCCTTGCTTCAATGGCTGATGCGAATGGGCAAATTTCAGCTTCTGTGATGGAACGCCTTACTGCAGCAGCAGCAGCTGAACCTTATGAATCAGTTTCTTGTGCTTTTGTGTCATATGGGAGCACTGCCATGGACTTGGCTGAAGGTTGGAAATACAGGAGCAGACTGTGGTTTGGTGTTGGTTTACCTTCCAAAACAGCTGTCTTTGGTGGTGGTGGCAGCGGCTGGGAATCTTGGAGGTCTGCTTTGGAAAAAGATGCAAATGGAAATTGGCTTGAACTTCCTTTAGTAAAAAAGTCAGTTTCCATGCTTCAAGCTTTATTACTAGATGAGTCTGGACTTGGTGGCGGCCTCGGTATAGGTGGAGGATCAGGTACTGGAATGGGTGGAATGGCTTTGCTATACCAGTTATTGGACAGTGACCAACCATTCTTATGCATGCTCCGCATGGTGCTCCTATCAATGAGGGAGGAAGATGATGGGGAAACCAGTATGCTTATGAGAAATGCAAGCAAAAAGGATGAGTTGTCAGAAGGAATTGTGTCTTCGGAGAATAATGCTCGAATGTCAATGAGACAACCACGATCAGCCTTGCTTTGGAGGTAATCACCGTATTCTTCTTCTTCTTCTTCCTCTTCTTTTTTTAAATTTGTTTGTATTATACAGTCATCATTTAGAAACTACATACTGATAAGAGATTAACAAATATTTTCCTAGAATTGTTGGATAAAATGTCACTTACCATTTTAAAAAAATCATAAAAATTCATTTTAACAAATCTTCACCTAATTTTTTTATGTATTAAAAAAGTCTAAATTAATTATAAACAATTTAAAAATTTTTGACCATGAAATTAATTTATTTTGATTTTTAATGGAAAAATAAAAAAAAATCATAAAAATACAAAATACATGAAAATGGCACTACTTTTGTGTAAAATTCGCAAAAATATGCCAAATTTATTGGAATAGTCATTGGTTGAGTTTGGTTAATTCAATTTCCAAATTTACTGAAAGAGTCAACGGTACCATTTCCAATTAATTTTTCTGATTAACAAATTCACTATGTAAAATGAGCCAAACTCTGCCCACGGTTTTTTTAATACCTCTGGCACATTTTTTTAGACTCCTACAATAAATGGTACCATTTTGATGTGTTTTGTATTTCTTATGAATCTTTTAATTTTTTCCTTAAAAAGATTTTTTTAAAAAAATAATTTTGTCGTCAGATTTTTTTTTAACTTTTGTAAATTTAAATTTGATATTTTGTAACTCACATATAAAAAATTAGGAGAAAATTTGTTAAAATGAAATTTTATCCTCATTTGATACTAAAATCTAAAGTTATGGGTCTAATTGATATGAGATTGTCTTATTTGATCCCGTGTTATAAGTTTATGGACCAATTGACCTTTGTCCTTTTTGTTTCCCAAGAGTTCTGAAACTACTTGGTTGCTGTTTTGGCACTTATTAGACTAAGCGGTTACCAATATGGATGTGGGTTGAGTGGATGGAAATGAATCATTTATGGTTCGACTTGCTCGGAACTAGTGTTATGGTGTTTCTTTAGGGCCCATGAATGAATTTTGGATTAAAACATGATTAGATGAAAATAGCACTTGGCTCTGTAGAATATTAGATGCGGTATCATGCTTATTCTCTTTAGCTGATGCAAATTGGACCAAGCAATGTGATCGTTAGGGACAACTCTTTTGTCGAAGTATGGGTACTTAGACAAAATCTCAACATATAGCTATGTCATGATGGGTTAGCATTAAGTACATAGTTGCAGATCTTTTGATCGCCTAAGTCTTATGGTCCATGTTACCTCATCATAGGATTTACTCTTAATAAGGGCATATTTACTTCCACTTGTCTGGCATTATTCTCATTAAAATCTGCTCATTTTCTGATTGTAGACATATTTCTATGTTGGTTCACATGGAATTTTTGCAATAATCACAATCACATGGTGCATAAATTCTCTTCAATGATTACATATCTGGTGTCTAGGGTTTTTTTACCCTTATAAATTCTCTTCACTAATTTTCCCTTAATGGTTAATTAGTATAATATGCTCACCATTTTATATTTTCTCATTTGCAGTGTACTCTCACCTGTTCTAAATATGCCTATTTCTGATTCAAAGAGACAGAGAGTTTTGGTTGCATCTTGTGTTCTCTTTTCTGAGGTTAGTTATTGGTGTAACCAACATACTATGCATATCACTAAATTCCGTTATGCTTTGCTTTGCTCTCTTCCATTCAGATAAACATATGAGTCCAATAACTTGTTGAGAAGTTTTGGGGCACCTGTCCTTTTGTAAATTGCAGATGGATGTCATGACTCTCTTGATTCTCGCTGTTTGCTTTTGTAGTTACCTTGACTTGAACATTGCAGGTGTGGCATGCTGTTGGCAGAGATAGAAAGCCTCTTCGTAAACAGTACCTTGAAGCTATTTTACCTCCATTTGTAGCTGTGTTGAGGAGGTGGCGGCCACTGTTGGCTGGAATTCATGAGCTTGCTACTGCTGATGGCTTAAATCCTCTTACTGTTGATGATCGTGCATTAGCTGCTGATGCACTGCCCATAGAGGTAGCAAGATGTATCTGTCTCTTTTTTCCCACCTTAGGTTCTGCTTCTCGCTGGTCATCATTGTTGTGGGAATTCATCGCATGAAAAATAGTGTATTGCTTGTATTGCATATTATCTTTTGTTACATATGACTATTGTAAAACATGATATATATCTCGGGTTGATTCTTTTAGAAGTCTAACATTTATCTTCATGGATATATGTTACTTGCGATGGCTGTTCACTTGTTTGGATAGGTTTCTTTCATTCCACATTTTTTTTGGCAAGGCCTTGCCTTAGTGCTCCATAGCGTAGACTGGATTCATGAGATGTTGCTACAAACTTTGGGAATTGTGGAATGCTCATACTTGTTTAGAGATGAAGACCTGGACAATTTTATTGATCCCTTGCCCCAGGATGGTGAATGATTGATTTTGTGCTTGATTATCAGTTTGGGGCCTCATATTTTAAAGTTTTCATAATGATATAGGTATGATAAAAATTAAGAGTAGATAGAAAGAGGCATTCACTGTGGGATTCGGTTAAATGTCCTGGGTGGATGCAGCCCTAAGTGCGTTTACTGTTTAGCTCTGAAGCTCTTGTTAAAATTTTCCCTTAACATATTGCCAATCCAAAGTTAACATTTTGATGTGGGGTTATATCTGTTCTATTTGATAATTTCTTGAAATATCTATAGTGTTTTTCATCTTTACGATGTTTCAATCATATTTCTTTCAGGCTGCTCTCTCCATGATCTCTCCAGCTTGGGCAGCTGCATTTGCATCACCGCCAGCTGCTATGGCACTGGCAATGATTGCTGCTGGTGCTGCGGGGGGTGAATCCCCAGCTCCTGCACCAAACACACAGCTTAGGCGTGACTGCTCTTTACTAGAGCGGAAGTCAACTAGATTACACACCTTTTCAAGCTTTCAAAAACCCTTGGAGGTGACCAGCAAAGCACCAGCTCTGCCAAAGGATAAAGCTGCTGCAAAAGCTGCTGCACTGGCAGCAGCACGTGATCTTGAACGTAACGCAAAGATTGGTTCTGGAAGGGGCCTTAGTGCTGTTGCAATGGCCACGTCTGCACAGCGAAGAAATGCTAGTGATATGGAGCGTGTGAGGAGATGGAATACTACTGAAGCAATGGGAGTTGCCTGGTTGGAATGCATGCAACCGTTCGACACAAGATCAGTCTATGGGAAAGATTTCAATGCTCTATCTTATAAATTTGTTGCTGTCCTTGTTGCAAGTTTTGCTTTTGCTAGAAACATGCAGCGATCGGAGGTAGGTTTGATTTCCGCGTTTCTTGTGGTGTAATTTCTTGGTGAGGTGAATTCCATAATCATTTATTTAGCCTTTTTTTGTCTAGGTTGATAGGCGGGCTCAAGTTGATGTAATAGCTCGCCATCGTTTGTCCAGCGGAATTCGTGCATGGCGCAAACTCATTCGTTGCTTGATAGAGATGAAGAGCCTTTATGGTCCCCTTGGGGACTTTTTGTGCAGTCCTGAACGTGTATGTATGGAGACAGCTTAAATCATTATATTATTATATCATAATTTTTTTTCTATGATTGAGTTTTATGTATTGCGATGAGGTTTTCTTAAAAATGTAATTACAAATAGGTTTTCTGGAAGCTAGACTTTATGGAAAGTTCTTCAAGGATGAGAAGATGTTTAAGGAGGAATTATAAGGGGTCTGATCATTTTGGTGCTGCTGCAAATTTTGAGGATACAATGGAGAGGAAACATGATCAAGGGAAAGTTCCTGTTCTGGCAGCAGAAGCAATCTCGGTGGAGGGAATAAATGAAGATGATGAACATGCAGAAACTGATAATTTAGATGGTAGAACCTATGATGTGGAACAGATTGAAGAGAATCAGTCGAGCACTTTGGTAACAACTGAGGAAAACATAGAGCAGTCTGCGGAGTCCAGTCATGCTCCGCTTGTTGCTGACCAAAACTTGGAAGGTGCACCAGCAGTTGCACCAGGATATGTTCCTAGCGACTTTGATGAAAGGATTGTTCTTGAGCTTTCTTCATCTATGGTCCGGCCCCTAAGGGTTATACGAGGAACCTTTCAAGTAAGTTTCACAAGCCTGACTAAAACTTCCTTTCTATGTATTCCTTGGTTTCATTTGCTTTGTCATGCTTTTATTCATCCCGTGGCAATAATGTACTGAACTTTAAAGTGGCATCCTCATCAAAATATGAAAGCTGGATCCTACATGGTTGAAGCAAGTAATTCTGATTCAAACTAGGAGCAGCTTTTATATGTAAATTTAACCATGAAGACTTGCTTGGTCATCAAAGTCCCATACCTATATGGACTTGTAAAAATTTGTTCTTTAAAAAAGAAGGTGCATTCTTGGTTAAATTTTTTGGGTGTTTTGGTCATAATTGGAGAGTGAGGACAGCGATTAATGTTGAGTGTCATGGTGGTGTTGATAATTCAAGAGATTGCCCTGTATGAACTCCAGCAGCTCCCTATTTGAAGACAGGATTGTTTGGTCTCTCAGCCTGGATGGAAACTGAAAGTTTTGAACAGCCTGCAGTCTCATTAGGCAGACCTATCCTGAGGTCAACTAAGCAGGCATCATTAGGTACAAGTTGAGTATCCCCAGGTGCAATATTATTACATTGGTGTCCCTTGACAGTGGGCTTTTTGCAGCATATTAAGATGGCATATTTAAAGTGATATGATTGAGGAGGATATGGTGTTAGTGCGTAGGAGGTGTGCCCATAAGATGATGCTACTAATGTTCATTGAGCAGCAAATGGCCTTTGATTTGATAATTGAATTACAAGCTACAAATCCTGTTCTATTTTGGTTTTCGGTTGCTGTTTTTCTGAGGGATATCATTATTGCAATCATTGTTCTATGCTATCATTCTGCCAACTAAAAACATGTTCATACTTTCTGAGGAATAGCATTGTTGGATCATTGTTCTATGCTATCATTCTGGCAAATAAAAACATGTTCATGCTTCCAGAAGATTAAATACAAATGGAGGCACTTCGCTTGTTTCTTGTTTTTCGAACATGAAAACTGGATACTGATGTTCTAACAGTTTTGAGCTTTTAAGCTGGCCCATTGTTACTGAGATGGGGAACCAATTATTTCTTGCAGGTAACAACTAGGAGAATAAATTTTATAGTTGATACCACTGAAAGCATTGCTGTGGATGGAATGGAATCTTCTGAAACAAGAGACCAGGAAAAGGATCGCAGCTGGTTGATGTCTTCCCTCCATCAAATTTATAGCCGAAGGTAAAGTTATTACAACTTTTAGCAGTTGTTGAAGTTGCATTTCTTTAATTGCTCTGTATTTACAATTTTAAAATGTTTCATTCTGATATAAACCAACAATTTGCTGTTTGTTATTTTTTCTGATTTTTTTGTATGTTATTAACTTCTCTTATGGATTGGATTGTGTGTGTTCACAGATATCTCCTAAGACGAAGTGCTCTGGAACTTTTTATGGTTGACCGGTCAAACTACTTCTTTGACTTTGCTGTATGTTTTGAAAGATGCCTAACCTTTCACTTTTCTTTTGCTAATGCAAATAAAAGATGGATCATGAACCTTTTTGTATTTAACTGTTGGTTCACAGAGTACCGAGGGGAGAAGAAATGCTTATCGAGCGATTGTTCAATTACGCCCTCCTCATTTGAACAATATTTATCTGGCAACTCAGGTTTGCAGCTTTTCTTTTGAATTGTTTATTTCTTGAAGAACTCAACTCATTGCTAATGCTGGTGTGCACTGGGTATTACTGTTTTTATGTGACCGTGGGACTTTAGTTGGTTGATCATAAGTCTTTCCTGATATATCTAAATTGTGCTGTTGATTGTCTATTGTAGAGACCTGAACAGCTTCTGAAGAGAACCCAGCTTATGGAGCGTTGGGCTAGGTGGGAGGTATACAACAGACTTCAGTATATCTTAAACTTCATATCCATTTCAATTCAATTACTCATTCCCCATAGCTTCTGAATATTCACCAGTAATACAACCATTATGCAGATTAGCAATTTTGAATATTTAATGCAACTCAATACTCTGGCTGGGCGTAGTTATAATGATATAACTCAGGTGGGTTTCTTTGGTACCTGCATTTGTTTTGTGTGCGTTTGTGGAAATTTTGTACCATGGCTAACCAACTCTTTTTTGATCTGCAGTATCCAGTCTTCCCTTGGATTCTTTCTGATTATAATTCAAAGAATTTGGATCTTTCTGATCCTTCTTCTTACCGAGATCTTTCAAAGGTGGAATGATATGAATTTTTCTTCTAATTTTTGTATGTCTTTTGTCCATTGCCATTACAGTGTCTTTACATGCTTGCAGCCTGTTGGTGCATTGAATCCTGACCGGCTGACAAAATTTCAAGAGAGATATTCTAGCTTTGACGATCCAGTCATTCCAAAGTTCCATTATGGTTCACATTATTCAAGTGCCGGGACAGTATGTCGATCTTCCTTTTAAATATCTAAAGTTGGTGATTGTGTTGAAGTTGTATCTTGCACTCTTGGCCCTCATCTTCAGTTCCTGAATTCCTTTCATTTCTTTAAGTTTTTTGCTGTTGCACAAAAGCTAATATTAATAACTGCACATATATATCTTGTAAAAATGATGTAAACATAATTTTTGTGGCAACCTAAAGATGATTATAAAAAATGAGAGTAGTGACAGCATTTATCATAACTTAAGGGATTTATAAGCTAATGAAAAGTTTTTGTCAGCATCCGAGTCCTGTCTTAGTTGTCTGAAGCATTCTGCTGAGAGCACTATTTCTACCAAGTAGAGTCATCTGTTCTGTCACAATTTTTTTTAAATTCCAGTTACAGCGATTGCTGTTTGGTTTGGTGCATTTGTTTTCAAAATTTACTCCTCTTTCGTATGTGTGTGTGTGTGTGTGGTGGTAGTGTTTTTTTTTTCTTTTTTTTTTTTATTACAATAATGGTACATGCACAAATTGATTTAAATCAGGAGGGATAAAATGGTAATCTTAAACTTTTAAAGTGTTTCGAAAATTGTGATTGTTAAATATTTTCCTCTTAAAAAGTCGTGCTCAAAAGTGATTTCCTATTATAAACCCATTTGATTTAAATCAATTTGTGCCACTAATCACTTCTTTTTATTACTATGTAGTGTTTCTTTTACAATTGTTCATGTTCTGAATTTTCTGGTATGAAATGCAGCCATGTGGCAGTACCTTAACTGATTGCTGATATTTCCGTTGCAGGTTTTATATTATCTTGTTAGAGTAGAACCATTTACAACTCTTTCAATTCAACTGCAAGGCGGAAAATTTGATCATGCAGACCGGATGTTTTCAGATGTTGCTGCTACTTGGAATGGTGTTTGTGAGGACATGAGTGATGTGAAGGAATTGGTGCGTCTAATCATCAAGGCACTGCTTTATTTTGATAGCCAATGATCATTTGTCTTCTAACCTTCTAATCAATCATTTCCTGGCTGTCTTAGGTTCCTGAGTTGTTTTTTCTCCCAGAGGTTTTAACAAATGAAAATTCAATTGACTTCGGTACGACACAGTTAGGAGGAAGGCTTGGTAAGTCTAGCAAACTAATCTTTGTTTTATCAATAAACTTGGTCTAGATATGGTCATGCTTGAAGTTTTTGATTGTGTATATCTTTGATGTCTCAGATTCTGTCAGACTTCCTCCTTGGGCTGAAAATCCAGTTGATTTCATTCACAAGCATCAGATGGCCCTCGAGAGTGAGCATGTGTCTGCACATTTGCATGAATGGATTGATCTCATTTTTGGGTATGTTTCTTTCAGAGTGAACCACTTTGTTCTAAAATAACTTTGCCTTTTATTTTGACTGTTTGATGAATTGTATTTCTGCAGCTATAAGCAACGTGGTAAAGAAGCTATAATGGCAAATAATGTCTTCTTTTACATTACCTACGAAGGGACAGTTGATATTGATAAGATCTCAGATCCAGTAAGTTTACTTTGCTGTTTAAAATGTTGTTTAATATAGATATCATTCCTTACTTGGATTCTCTTTTTCCCTTTTAATCTATCAACAAAAGGTACAACAGCGTGCTACACAAGACCAGATTGCTTACTTTGGACAAACCCCATCCCAGCTTTTAACTGTTCCTCACTTGAAGAAGATGCCATTAGCAGATGTTCTTCACTTGCAGGTCTGCTCTTAGCTAAAAGTTGTGCTTTCATGTGTCAAAAGTTTTGGGTGTACTGTGTTTTCTCTATATACATGGTTTTAATGGACAATATTGACTGAGATTCTTGATGGCAGAGTCGCTTCACTGAAATGAAAGACCAAGGAATTTGAGATGGATTTTATAGCAGATCCATCTCTTAGTTGTATGATGGATGTTGTGGGGGAATTCTTTGGTCATTTTGTTTCACTTTTTTTACTTGCAAATAATTACCAATGAATGGTCAATAGATATCCTATCTAATAGCGATAGAAGTATACCATGACTAAAGGGGAAAAATTGAGAGTCAGGCAGTCAGCATAGAGCCCTGGATTGTTTAACATGAAGCATTTAATAAAAAAAAAAAGAATTGAACTCTAAGCCCGCAGATGCATTACATAACAAATAAAGGCCGCAACTTGCTGTTAGGATGTTTTGTTTTGGGAAGGTGTATTATTAATTGCATAGTAACCTAATTGAATTTTCATACAGACCATATTTCGGAACCCAAAAGAAGTCAAACCATATGCTGTTCCATCCCCTGAACGTTGCAATCTACCTGCTGCTGCCATTCACGCATCTTCAGATACTGTTGTTATTGCTGATATAAATGCACCAGCAGCACATGTTGCCCATCACAAGTGGCAACCCAACACTCCAGATGGCCAGGGTACACCTTTCCTTTTTCAACATGGAAAAGCTTCAACAAGTTCTGCCAGTGGAACACTTATGCGCATGTTCAAAGGGCCAGCTGGATCAGGGTCTGAAGAATGGCAGTTTCCCCAGGCACTTGCATTTGCTGCATCTGGAATTAGAAGTACAGCTGTCACTGCCATCACATGTGATAAAGAAATCATCACTGGTAAGTCTTCTTTTTATTCTTAAGGTATCTTTACTTACTTTTTTAAATAAAATAAAGTGGTTTCTTTCCTTCTAAAAGATCTAAGAGATCTCAATAATCTAATTTAGGGTGATTAATCAAATACATGGATTAATTTTGTCTCTTTTTTTTTATGCGGAGATATTCTCATAGGAGTGCTTGTTAATTTATCAATCTTTATGTTTTTCAGTTTACCTAGTTTTTATGTAAATTTGCGACTATCTAGGTGGTCATGTGGATAATAGCATCAAGCTAGTGTCATTGGATGGAGCAAAAACCTTAGAAACAGCTATCAGTCACTGTGCTCCAGTCACTTGCCTTGCTCTTTCTCCAGACAGCAACTATCTGGTCACAGGATCACAAGACACGACTGTATTACTCTGGAAGGTACATAGGGCATTTACTTCACGCTCAAGCAGCATGTCAGAACCTTCTGTCGGCGCAGGCACACCTTCAACCAGTAGTACCCAAGCAAACATCTTGGCAGATAAAAGCAGGAGGCGTCGCATTGAAGGTCCAATACATGTCCTACGAGGTCATCAAAGAGAAATTCTGTGTTGTTGCGTCAGTTCAGACCTAGGCATTGTTGTTTCTAGCTCCCTTTCATCTGATGTTCTATTGCATTCAATGAGAAGGGGCCGCTTGATCAAGAGGCTGATTGGTGTGGAGGCCCATGTTGTCGGCCTTTCTCCAGAAGGGGTGGTATTGACTTGGAATAGATCTCAAAATATTCTAAGGACATTTACTCTTAATGGGGTACCTATTGCTAGTGCGCAACTTCCTTTATCAGGCTTTATCAGTTGCATGGAAATTTCTGTTGATGGTAGGAGTGCTTTAGTTGGAATTAATTCGTGTGTGGAAAATAATGGAACCTACAATGATAATCAGGGTTTAAAAAATTCAGATAGTGATGATTTTAATATTGAATCAGAGAAAAGCGGGGTGAAGAACAAATTAGAAGTATCTTCCCCCTCAGTTTGTTTCCTGGATCTGCATACGCTGAAGGTATGTAAAAAGAATAAAAATAATAAGAGAAGACATTTTAAGCAGTCACTACACATCTTCATTTACTTTGTGTTAGAACTCGATGTAATCATTCAGTCCATTCAATTAGTAACTGCTGAGAGTTCAAACACTGCAGTCTGGTCTTCCAACAAATTAGGACGTTTTCTTTGTGCCTTTCATCGAACATCCCTGCTGTCTTGTTTTCTTCTTGAGCATGCATTCATATGCATTCCATTTGAGTCTACAATGGGTAGTTTACCCTGTAAGATGTCTTGTCAAGCCTTTAGTCTTTGTTAGTGCTAGCCTTCAGTATTAGTTCATTATGAATTCCTAACTAGAAATTAATGCTTGGTCCTCCAGGTCTTTCATGTACTAAAGCTCAGAGAGGGCCAGGATATTACAGCACTGGCCTTAAACAATGATAATACAAATCTCTTGGTGTCTACTGCAGATAAACAGTTGATAATCTTTACTGATCCAGCTGTAAGTCAAATTTCTTCTTTATTCTTATATTTAAGTTGGTATGTGATTCTTGGGTTGATTACATGCAATGTTTTCTCGGACCAGTTTGGAAAATCATGCAACAACATGATATTGAATTACTATAGCTGATTTACCTTTTACATTTAGATATTAATTATGAGCATCTTTAACAAATCTAGTTCTTTTATTTTTCAGACAATCTGAAAACTGTTTTTTGATGGGTAATAACCATTGACTTAATAGTGGTGAAGAACCCAATATTAAGTTTGAAAAGCTTATTGCAAAGCAAACATTCTTGTGACTTGATCTGATCTCTGCTTGCAGTTGAGCTTGAAAGTCGTAGATCACATGCTTAAGCTCGGTTGGGAAGGAGAAGGGCTCAGCCCCCTTATCAAGCCGTAGGTTTAGGCCATTGAGTTTTTTGTTAGTTCAAGGAGGATTACAAAAGATACCCAATACCTTTAGGATGCCACTGGAATGAATACAATATGATGGGTTGCTGCAGCGCAGATAGAAGTCGATGCTCAACTTACAGTTTGCAGCTGTGGTCATGTTAGTGTAAAATATGTATTTGATCAGTGGAGCAGCCTCGTCAGTTCAACAGTGCCTTGTTTCACGGGGTGGTTCCACTATTTTCAATTCATCTGAGTTGGAGTTTTGCTGCAATTGAGATTGATCTCTGCAGCTTGGGCTCTCCATTTTTGACCGTTTCATTTTACGTGAGGTTTTTGATAGCGATTGAAAAATATTCCATCTTGTATGATTTGTAAATGTAGTTGTTCGTTGCCATAAACACATATGATATGAAATCAATTTTCGCAAAAATCAGAAACAGCCAACACAATATTGGTACTTTCATACAAGAATGGGTTATTTCAATGCCTTTCTTCTAACCAAAGTTTGTCCAAATTTTTTTTCAAAAAACCCCCAACGTTTGTAGCAGTGTGTTGCGATTACTTTAAGGAAGGTAAATCATGTTATAGCTGAGTTGGAAAGAAGAAACCTACAGGGTTCTGAGTAACCAAGAAGTTATCATCTTATTGCTGAGTTGGAAAAAGGAAATCTTAAATGTATGTACAGTGTTCTGTACGTAAGCTTTCAAAATTCCCTGTGCCTTTAAAATTATAATTTACGCTCAGCAATACACATACAGGAAAATATCAATGAGGGAAATTGATAATCTTAAGTCAAGAATAATTTATTTTCTGATTTCCTAAAAACTAAAATTTTCTGGTCTCAAGAAAGAATAAAATACTAAAACACTATTTAATAACTTAATAATATCTTCCTTTTTTTTCCGGTATTATTTTATAGAGATTTTATTGTATATACAAAATCTACTATTAAACTGTGTTAAAATAATTAAATCAAAATTTTTAGAAGAGTTGAGTTTGTAATTTATTAGAAGGCAATTATATATACAAAAAAAAGAAATGATAGAATTTAAGAAAAACAGTGATCGGTATTATTTGAAAAAATAAATCGATTAAACCTTGCAGTATATCATTATTTACAAGTTTTTATTAGTGTTGTCAAACCCGGCCTGGCCCGGCCATTTTAATTAGAAAAACCGGGAACCGGCCACTTAACCGGATTGGGTGACTTCAAAATCCGGACTTTAGTTGACCTATTAAAAACCTGATCAAAATCGTAAAATTCGGTTAAAAACCCTTAAAACCCGGTTAAAAACCCATAAAACCCGGTTTGAATTTATTAATTTAATGGATTTGATTTTTAAAAATTTTTTAATTTATTTATTAAGTCTAATACATACTTTTTATTTTAAGATATTTTAACATTTTGTTGGAACTATTGATTTAAAATTGAATTTTACTATTTTGATCATTTTATAATAAAGTTGAGATATTGTTTTATTACATTTGTATTTGATGGCCTACCATTACTGCTGGGCCTCTTTAGGCCCATCTCGCTCAGCCTTAGAGGCAAAGAGGGGAACTCACTACCTATTCACCTCAGTAGGGACACACTATATAAGGAGGACGATACCTAGCTACCAGGGTAATTGATCTCTGATACTTGAACCCTTATACACTTGACCTAGTAGACACCCACTAACTTAGGCATCAGAGGGGTTTTCTGGGGATAACACCCCACCTTTGAGGCCTTTGTATGACCTTCAGAGATAATCGGAGACGGCAACCTCTAGCCAAAGAAGGACGGATGTAACAACCCAAAATTAATACATAACAGTAAGGATTAAAATACATAATAATATTAATTAATCTTAAATTAAAAATTCAAATAGAAATCCCTTCCAAGAATTTTTTTTTTCAAAATTTGGGTAACAACGATCGTTGTTAAAAGAGCAACGATCGTTGTCAAATGTACAATGATCGTTGTTAAAAATGCTTTGATCGTTGTGAAAAGCACGAAAATGGCCAAAAGTTCTAGTAAAATACACGAGCTCATGGAAAATCAACAACGAGCTTGTTATTAAAATAGCAACGATCGTTGTAAACTTAACAACGATCGTTGTTAAGCTAAAAGCTCAAAACGAAATCCTTTCTCAAAATTCACAGTTTTAAAACAGAATTTACAACTTTTCCCCGTAAAAATAGACTTGAATATTCTCAAAACATCAAAAACATAGAACAAACTTTCTCACACAGTAAACACAGTAAAACTGTATCAAGAATTTATCAAATCTTATATATATCATGCATTAGTATCAAAATTAACTGTACACATCTCATAACTCCAAATATACAAACATGTATACACAACTTTCAATTCAAAACCCCCTTACACATGCTTTCACAAAGAAATCCAAATGCATAATACATGCTCGTGATCCACTGGCCAACCTGAAATGTCTACTGCAATGCACGTGGACTTCAAGTACCAACAAGCTATCTATCACCTGAAAAATAATGCCAAGGGGTGAGCTGGCAACT
>CANYLF010557785.1:0-15195 GCA_948193215.1 Bocquillonia castaneifolia | reverse complement strand
GTAGTGCGAGATCATTTCTCGTCTTATATGTATGGGCGAAGCCTGAAGGTGCGAGATCATGTCTCATCTTATGCCCTCTTGGGCGATGCCTGAGGGTGCAAGATCGTGTCTCATCTGGGGTCCTCTTTCTGACCTTGGACCATCCCCGAGTCTGCTTTGCCCTGTGTCTTGTTCATACACTTGGGAAAGATTAGACTTAGATAAATGTTTTAGATGCAAGTGATGGCCCAAGGACTTTTATTGAAATATAAAAGATAAGGACTTAGCACATAATATCTTATATTGCTTACTCATAGTATTCCAATGTACTTATGTGTTTCGGATCCTAAGTTGGGTGCGCCCTCCCTGTGAGCTAAACTAGATACATGCGAGATAGTCTTGGTGATGCTATGAGAAGTGGTAGACCATCACTACTGCCTCCCAAAAATGTCCCAAGTTATTTATAAGTTGGTCTGGGTGATGCCATGCCGGCATTGTGTTATTGCCTCCTGGTAGGGTTATTTTGAGGCGATGCCATGCCTCCTGGTAAGGTTTTTTTGAGGCCATGCAAGCCCCACATATTCATATCTGAACTTTTATTATCCGATCACAACTTTCACCACATCAATGATGGATCAAGACCTGACCGTCCAGTCTAGCTGGGTCTGCCGACTTAGGAGGCCTCTCTACATGGACAGAAGAAGAAGTAGGATCAGAGGTGGGGGGGTTGCCTCATAAACCCTCCGATGCCTAAATTAGAGAGAGATAGATGAGAGAGAATGTGTATATGTTGAGTGTAAAGTGTAAGATGTATGTTCCCCCTTTGGTGGAGGGTTCTCTTCAACTTATACAGGGTATTGAGTTGGTGTATCTTCTTTGAGGGTAGTTTCCTGCTATGCCCCCATGAGTGGCGGGGTGGGCCTGGTGAGGCCCAAGACAATGGTAAACCATCAGGATAGAAATCTGACATTTAGTAAAGCAATGAGCTTGTCTGGTTTATCTGTTCCATCAATATTAACATGTTTAGTAGCTGCAATAGCTATTTGTAGAGAGAGCCCACATGAACTGGTGAGGTAAGAGACCATTAAAGATTGTTGGTCTTTGGAGATTGAGCCAAATTTAGAGATGGCAGTGTTTGAATACAACGAAAGTAACATGCTTTTGAGTTTACAGATCTATGATATATCACCAATTTAGAGTTAAAACAAAACATTTCCTTCGAGAAGAACACAACGTGCAATATCAAGGACTTACCAGACACCAGAAGCTGGTAAGTGAACTTTGAACTCCAACAAGGAGCAAAATCCCAACCAGAACCAGGAAATGCTAAATCAAAAAAAAGGCGCATTTTTTTCCTTGTAGCTCTTTGGCAGCGAACTTAAGAGACAATCAAGTTTTCACTAGGCCATTTTAATGAATTTATTTTATTTGGGCTAAATGTTATAAACCCTGCTAACTTGAAAGGCTACGATGAATCACTTCTTCCAAGTTGCAGGTGGACCTCGGGGCTAAAGCCCTTATTCTCGCCCACTCATTTATTTAATTAGTAATGGCATGGCATAGTATAGTTCAAAAAAAAAAAAAAAAAGGCATGGCATAATATAATT
The DNA here is from genome assembly GCA_948193215.1 of Bocquillonia castaneifolia. NCBI lineage: Eukaryota > Viridiplantae > Streptophyta > Magnoliopsida > Malpighiales > Euphorbiaceae > Bocquillonia > Bocquillonia castaneifolia. The sequence continues at coordinate 13,609 of CANYLF010557785.1, read as the reverse complement.
GATGCAAAAACAGATGGACATTTTCTTCCTGTTTCAGGTTCTAAAAATGAGACGTTAATGACCATCTCATATTTTAGTAGTACATAGCTTTTAGTGGTAGAGGAGAGAGGTAAGGTGAGGCTGAGGTAAAAATTGCCTCCTAGTAACTGCATAGACTTGATATAAAATAAATTGGCTCGGAGCCCTCGCGAGTGGGAAAATCTATTTAATAAAATCTAAAAATCTTTTAATTAATTATTGAAAATATATAATAATAATAATAATAATATGTTAAATAATATATAAAAATATTCATTAAATAAAGATAAAAAAATTAATTATATTTTTTAAATAAATTAAAATTGATAAATATTTATTTGATACTTATGGTAATTTTTATATTTTATTTATGAATGTATCCTATATAAGTTAAAAGTTAAAAAAATTAAAGGATAAAAATACATATTTAACTGGAAAAAAGTTTAGCGTCAATTTAAAACAATTTATAAAATACTCTCTCAATCAACTTTTCTATACATCACATATAAAAAGGAATATTCAAATTTTTTAAACTTCAAGATAATCTATAAAATTTCTTCTGTATGTATATACATTACCAATCAATATATATCTATATATATATAGTGACGGAGTCAAAAAAAATTTTCAAGGGGCCAACATTAAAATAAATTATACCAAAAATTATACATTATAATTTACATAAACAAATAGCCTAAATATATGTAAAAATAATAATAACGTAAGGGGCCAATATCAAAATACACTAAAATAAAGTAGTAATATTGTGCCTAAATTAGATCAAATGATAAAAAGTAGTAATACTGTACCTATTTTTGCAAATGAAAAACGTTTGGCAAAATTAGATTAGAAGTGAATCTAACTTCATAATGATCCAATAATATGTAGGATCCGTTTGGTTCACGGAGTGTAATAGAATAATTATTCCTAAAGAGTAATTAAATAAAAAATAAAATAGTTATTCCATATAAAATTGATATTTTTGTATTTAATCTATCCTATATATTGTAATTCTACAATTTCATGGAATAATAGGCATTCTATTCCATTCCATGAACCAAACATCACCGCAGTCTGTGTACACGATGCTATTTACAATAGGTCTCTGGTTAAGTTCGGATGCCACCGCTTCATCTTAATGGGAAAAAGGAAAGCTCAACTAGACACATGCATGGATTTCATGTGTAATGGTGTTCAACAAATACAGAGAGCTTGAATCAAAAACATAAACACCACGAAGAAGAGACAAATAATGCTCACTTATTTATGGAAAAACACCAAGTTAACACAACACAACAGTCTTGCATGCCATGCTGGTGTTCTTTGCTTTTTATCTCTCGCCAAAATTACGTTACAAACATATAGCCTCAAAATTGCACAACGTGATATCCTACAACTCATAAAGACAAAAAGAACTCAAAATTGACCGGAGCAATAGCCATAACTCATGCTTTGCTCATGTTACATGTATTTACTAATTACTACTGCATGTGATTTTGATTGAATGTATTAAAGGCAGAGAAGAAAACAGACCAAATTGTAAGTTGAGTTAAGCTGCCAGCTTCTTTGAAGAATTAATAGCATTAGCACTCAAATGCTTGAGATGCAATGCTGCTAACAACCCTTGCCAGGTTTCTCCAGGTGCCCCTACCATTTGAAAGTCTACGAGTTTCTTTTGTTTCCTGTAGTATTCTTCCACTGCCTTGCCCTGAGGGAAAGAACATAACCCAATTAAGAAATTTTCAAGTTCTACAAACTAATTATGAGTATGCACAAGGGTTCCAAGAAGTAACATACGCAAGGATTCAAAAGCAAACAAGGAGTTAAAAGCAGGAATCTCTCATGGTCAAACAAGAAATGATAATAGAAACTAGGATAATCTACACTATAACCAATATATCAAACAAAAGGTTAGAAATGAGTAACAAAACATTGGTGTAAATTGCAACTATAAATTTGAGATGAAAGTTACAAGAGATGAAAGTTACCCTTGAGAAAATTTGTAATAAGAATACTAGGAACCATCCGATGCCATATAAATGTAATCCTGCTGGTTTATGATGTATATTACCTGTTCTGCATATATACGAAACTTTTCCTTCCATGCACTTCCGACATCAGTAACAGAGGGAGTAGAACTTTTAAAAGTAAGAACATCCTTCTTCACCAAATTCTCTTCAGTACACATAAAATTCACAACCAGATCAATATCAGCAATTTGATCAAGAATTTCCTGCAACAAAATGAAAGCATCAAAATGACATACACACAACACAAACAATTCAATACAAACTTATAAAATCAAGAACATAATACGTACAGCTTGAATCCTTGTTCGAGGAATTCCATCCAAGATAAAGCCAGTTTCACCTCTACAATAACCCTCTTCAAGCCTCTTTGACAACAATCCAAATATCACTTCCTCGGGCACCAACTTCCCTTCATTCACAGCATTGGCAATCTACACTTCCCCAAATCACACAAACAAAAACATCAAAAACAAGAAAATTCATTAAGGCCTTGTTTGTTTCAAACAAAATCATGAACACCCATTTCATACAAAACCAAACTTTACCAAACAAACAACATAAAGATCACAACTTTAACAGAAACCCATTAATAAAAACACTCCCTAACCTGTTTATAAAGACGAGATCTAGGGTCTAGCTCTTGTTTTATTAATGCACCCATTGAAATATGAGGAACTTCTAGAAGCTTCGATAGTTTCTCAGCATAGACATGTTTTTTAGCTCCTGGCTCTCCTATTAACACCCACTGCACTCCTCTCCCAATATCTCCAGCCGCCGCTGAGTCCAGTCTCGGCTCCAGCATCCGCGAATGGCGGTTCTGACTCCCATACCCTTCTTCCTCTTCTGCTTCTGAGTAACAATCTTCGTAATCGTATTGGATCGCCGCCGCCGATCCGTACGCGCGATTTATTACTCGCCGGAGGCTGCTAAGTGATGCTGGCGCAACGGTGGCTAGTCCTAGTCGGCTCAGCCCTGCCATGGTGACGGCGGTTGAAGAAAATGAGGTAATGAAGACAGGGTTTTCTCTCTATGGAAGAGGGGGTTTTAGACAGGTATGAAATGAAAACGACATTGGTTTTACTTTATATTTACAGTTATGCCACTACTGTTAGCTTTCGTTTTTACAGGTGTATGGTGCTCTGTGGGTAAGTGAAAAGGTTAATTGTAGATTTGTTTCCATGTGATTATTGCTCTTTGATAAATCAAAGAGGCTCCTGTAAACGTGGGCGGTTGTTCGGTTCGGAAAATGACACGTGGATATTTCGGATTTAGTCAAAGCGTAAAAAAAATGAAAATGAAAATGAAAATACTCCAGTGCTGTAAGTGTGACAGTGTCTGTGTCACCCACACGTCTTACAGAAAGTCTTGTTAGGTGCTTTCCGGTTTGCTAATGGGCCGATGGAAATAAGTTCAGAACTGAGCTCCAATGAGAAAACATATACTCTCACATTTCATCTTTTCTTATGTCCCATTCAAAAAGATATATTTAGATTTTCAATCTTTTTTTTTATTTCCTTACAATTCTAAAAAGATATTTTATTATTTTTAATACAATTTACAAAACATTCATTAATAATGGTAAATAAGAAAAACATAATACACATTTATCTTTTCTTAATATATGTGAAAAGTGAAATATGTTTTCTATAATGGAACAGAGGGATTATGTTTTGTTTGTTTCATATCAATTCCTAAAGTTAAAACATTTTATTTTAAGGTCTAATTACTCTAAAATATTAAACTTTTACACATTAATTATTGCAGTTTTTAGTTCATTATTCTAATCTTTATAATTTAACAGTTACAATTTTTATCCAATTTGATCTGTTTTTAAATTTAATTGTAATTTTAACCGATTGAGGATATTAAAAAAAAAGTATTTCAAATAAGATTCACCGTATGTATTCGTTAAGAAAAAAATTCATCTAAATTTAAAAGGTTTAATAAAATCCTTTTGCTCCGAATTTTAAGGAAAATAAATAGAAAAATAAATTTATAAAAAAATCACGTTAAACTTACCATTTTTTTTGTGTAGATTCCCTAAAAATGTTATCAAATTTATTGAAATGATTACAACAATCAAAATTAAAAAAATAGGCCTTTTTGGGTGGATTAGCACTACCCCATATGGATAAGAAGTGAAAGTCTCAAGTTTGAAACCCACACTTGTCAAAAGAAAAAAAAAATTTCATTAAAATCTGAAATATTTCATTGTATTTGATATTACAATCAATTCTTTTTTTAAAAATAGTATAAAAATTTTAGGTCAAATGCATAATTTCACATCTAATTAAATTTTATATGATTAACTCGTTACATTTCTCAACTTAATCAGTAATTTAGGTTTAGTATATCCAAACTTTTTGACTTTTAACAATTATATCACAAACTTTCAATAATTACATAGCTAATGTTAATCTATCAATTCTTTTCAAAAGTACTCTGTAAAAGAAAATTAAAAATTAAATTAATAAGTTGAATATTGAATCAACTGAATAATTAAAATATATAATTTTATTTTTTTAAAAGTATATGCTTAACTTATTGTCTAAAATTAAAACACATACAACTCAAAAAAAATAAAATAAAACACATAAGTCAAAATAAATAAGTGCATTTTAGCTCTTTTAGGTGACCAACATATAATATTTGAGTCCATTTATTTTTTAAAAGTTAAAAAATTATTCTAGCAAGTTATAATTATATTTTTTTTAGCTGAAAACAAGTAACAATGATATTTTTTTAGTCAAAAAAGTGATCGCATAATGTTTTGAAAAAATATTGATAAATTAGTATTTACTATGTAATTATTGAAAATTCATGATATAATTGTTAAAAGTTAAAAATTGGTGATATATTAGCATTTACTAAGTATTTTTTTTACATTTACACTTATAAAGTTTCAATTTTTTACTTATAAATATCAAAATCCGAATTCAACAAATTTAATTCAATTTCATTAAGATTTTCTTAGGTGAAATTGCAACCAACAAAATTAAATTGTTAGAGTACTTTCATACTTTCGAAATGTAGAGAGTACGATTGATAACTTAACTAAATTTATACATGTAATAGATCGTTTGAGTTAACTTTGATATTTGATGAGTACAAAAATTAAAATTCTGCATATTCATGTTAAAATTTAAATATAATGGATTAAACATATAAAATTTGGGTAAAATTATATGTACTGAGCTAAAATTCTATTTCATTTTAATTTTTTAAAATATCAAATATGTCAATAATTACATATGTTTGAATATAATGAAGATGGTCTATGCTCTCACGCAAATTCTACTTGAAAAGACATGTTTTAACCTTAAAAATATTTAAAAAAAAAAAAAACATGTTCTGGAAAGCCCCCAAGAGAGGACATATCTATTCATTCTTTTAAGCGAAGTATATAGGATGGGTAAATGGGTTACACTTGGGATATTCACATTTTTATTCATCTTGTGAGAGAAGAAGCAAGCAAGGTGTTACTCGCTGGCCCCTGCCAATGGTAAATAAGCACAGGTCTTAATACTTGTATACATTATTATTATTATCATATATTTTTCTGCCTTTAAACTTGATTAAAGTAGTAAGCAAAGTATAAATTCCCGTCGAAATTTGTCTCCAAAGCAAGAGATAAGACCTAATTTGCAGAAAATAAAATTTTATATATTCACGTCTTATTTTAAGAGAAATTTTTATGTAGACTCAATCTACCAAATAAGATTGTGAACTCTCTGATTAATATATCAATCCATTTATTGATTATCATATATTATCATATAAGCACAGGTCTTAATACTTGTATACATTATTATTATTATCATATATTTTTCTGCCTTTAAACTTGATGAAAGTACTAAGCAAAGTATAAATTCCCGTCGAAATTTGTCTCCAAAGCAAGAGATAAGACCTAATTTGCAGAAAATAAAATTTTATATATTCATGTCTTATTTTAAGAGAAATTTTTATGTAGACTCAATCCACCAAATAAGATTGTGAACTCTCTAATTGATATATCAATCCATTTATTGATTGGTGAAAATATTTTACTTTTAATGTCACCGTCATTTATCATGACTAATATTTTAAACATTTCTATCAATCAATAAACGGATTAATATATGTGTCAACCATTCATTGGAGAGTCCATAATTCTATTTGGTGGACCGAGTATACCTTGGAATTTCTACTTATTTTAGTCCCTTCTTCCAGGGGATATATACTTGACCATTTGCATGCATTGTTCTTGTTTTATTTTATTATCCTGCCTTACATTACTTACCTTAATATATAATCAACGGCCACATTTTCCATAGTACCAAGCTCTCATTCATGCCTAGTATTAATTGTCTCACCCTTCTTTTATACGTCTCAATTTCTCTATGCCTTTTTTTTCCAGCATAAACCCTTTTGAGGCTTTCTTGATTACGAGTTCTTCACCTTGGATATGACCGCTTTCAATTTCAGTCGAAGAAGATAATAATATTGCGAAGGTAACGCTCCTTGCTTAATTATTTTCACTCTAAAATTGTGTATACATAATTCATACTTTGTGTAAAAACACAAGGCTAAGCCTGCTTGTAGTTTTTCTTTTGCATTGTTCACTGTGTAACTAATTTATTTTGTATGTTCATCATTTTTTTTTTACCCTCTTCATTTATTTTTCTCCATAGAATTGATGGCAGATCAGGATAGAAACATACATTTTCACAGCGCAACCTCCAGTTCATCAGGAAATAACCAAATCTCAATAAATGTTGATTCATTAGCCACTTCCTTTCAACAAATGATGTCACAAAATTTATTAATGTCTGACAAATGCTGCATCTTCAAAGTCCCCTACATTCTCCGAAGGCATAACGAGAAGGCCTATGTTCCTAATGCATTTTCAATCGGGCCATGGCATCGAAACAGACCGGAACTTAAACCAACAGAGAAAGTCAAGCTCAAATACCTCAATGGCCTGCTCTCCCAAGCACCCTGCGGCGAGACGATGCTTAAAGAACTCATCAAAGCCATCGGAGAGGTCGAGGAAGAAGCGCGTGCATGCTACGCAGGACCTGTGGATGCTGATCAAGATAAGCTCGTCGAGATTTTAGTCCTCGATGGTTGCTTCATCATTGAACTGTTTAGGAAGGATGATGATGAGAAACTTAGAGATGACGATGACCCAGTTTTTAATATGTCTTGTATGCTTCAGTTTCTTTATCATGACTTAATCTTGCTTGAAAACCAAATACCTTGGTTTGTTCTTGAAAAATTATTCAACCTGACAAGAAAACCTGGAAGCAAGACTCTTTCTCAGCTTACACTTCAATTCTTCAACAACATTTTTTCATCACCCCCACCATCAATAGTTCAAACATTCCAACTACCAAAACACATACTAGACCTGTTAAGAAATTGGCTAGTTTCCTCCTCAGCAAAATCTGAAGACAAGCAGCTTGGATGGCAACCAATTCCTGCTGCAACAAATCTCGTAGATGCTGGAATCAAGTTCAAGAAAAGAGAGGCAAAAAGCATCCTGGATATCGAATTCGTCAATGGCGTGATAGAAATTCCATCACTTCTAATTCAGGAGACAACAGAAGTTATCATTCGAAACCTGATTAGCTATGAGCAATGTTGTCCTAATTGCCATTCTAGGATCACTTCATATGCCATTCTTCTTGACAATCTCATTAACACAGCAAAGGACATGGATGTCCTGACAGAGAATGGGATTATAGACAATTGGCTGAATCCAGAGGATGCAACACAGTTCTTCAACAAGCTTTACCATGATGCCTATGTGAAAAGATACTACTACTTGGAGTTGTGCGAGAAAGTGAACGAGTATTGCCATCGAAGGTGGCCTAGATGGCGTGCTATGTTTATGCGTAATTATTTTGGCACCCCATGGGCTATTGCTTCTCAGATTGTAGCTGCTACTTTCTTGATTCTAACCATTTTGCAGACTGTATTCACCATCATTGGTTAATTAACTAGGATCCTTATTAATTGCCCTTTTCAGGTGTTTTGTGTATTCTTATTGTTCTTATATGATTTGCCTAATGGAATTGTTCAATTTATTTTATGCTACTTATGTGGGAGTAGTAAGTATATTCACCCACCATCTGTTGCCAACGCTTCATTTACACAGAATTTTCATGGAAAATAAACGAGTTGGAGAACAAATATGCATGCTTTAAGTTTGTCCAAGCCAGTACACCAACCAAGTGACGTGTGAACATGTAGAGAACCTGCTTTCTTCTTGGAAAAGTGAAGAATGTTGCAAGTAGGTATTGAAGTTCTATTCACAATCTGATGATTTTTCGAACAGAAACAAGCCAATGAGTGTTGATGATTATTCCTCAAGCAAAGAATTCTAAGCAAACATTTCACTGTCAAGTATGTACTTATCAAACATAAGGAATTTGTTACTTGGAATGCCAGTCCAATAATAGAAAGACACATGGCAATATCAATAAATATAAAATAAATAATAAAACAGATATAGGAAGAAAGTATCTCTCCAATAAGTTCTACATTTAAAATTTGACTTGGCGCTTTCTCTTCCAAAAAAAAACCTCTGCAAATTGCAATATCTACATTCAATTTTCTTTGGCAAAAAAAAAGGCAAATAGAAAATACCCAACCATCACATCACAGAGTACTGAAATTACATCAAGTGTTTTTCATTCTCTCTTTTTTTTTCTTGTATTCCTTTATTCTTATTTCAGCACTTGAGAAATTCTTAATTCTTATATGTCAAGCTTAATTGGTGAATTCATCTATGTTTTATTCCGGCAAATAACTGGATAACAAATTAAAAACATATTGGCATCAGAATTCAGAAATCATATCATTTACTGGTACGCTGAGTTTTAGCATTATAGTACTCGTATGTTACTATCAGTGAAATATGATTTATTTCTTTATTTATTAGTACTATATTTTCGTTTAATCAGCTTTAGGCATTGAATTTATACATCACCTGTAATTCTTATTGTATAAGCAAATATATTTATGAATCTTTTTTAAATGCAATTACTAGTACTGAAATAGTACAAGTACCAAATCCAATTTGTGGGTGATTTTCTTTCTTAATAGATCTGATGGCAGAAGTTGGAAGGCATCAAGGTGCAGCCTCTTCAACCAATGTTAATGTTGATCAATTGGCTTCCTCCTTTGAAAATATGATGCCGAAAAAGTCATCATTATCTACTAATCGTTGCATTTTTAGAGTTCCTTACATACTCCGTAGGCATAATGCCGAAGCTTATGTTCCAGTAGCATTTTCAATTGGACCTTGGCATCGCAACAAATCACATCTCAGACCTGCAGAAGAAATTAAACTCAAATATTTCAATGGTCTCCTTTGCAGATCACCATGCAGAGAGACAATGCTCAAAAAGTTAATCAGAGCAATCCTGGATATCGAGGAAGCAGTTCGTGCTTGCTATTCTGCTCCTGTTGATGTCGGTACAGATGAGTTTGTCAAACTTTTGGTGCTCGATGGCTGCTTTGTCATCGAATTGCTCAGAAAGAATGATAACCCTCAGCTTATAGATTCTGATGATCCTGTTGTCGAGGTGTCTTCAATGCTTCAGGTTCTGTATCATGACTTGATATTGTTGGAAAATCAAATACCTTGGTTGGTGCTTCAATGTCTGTTCAACCTGACAAAGGAAGAATCTGAAAGCAAGCCCCTTTCTCTGCTTGCTCTTACATTCTTTCACAGCTGCATTTCTTCTGCGCCCTTTACGGGAACCTATACTTCCCATGAGCCAAAGCATGTGCTCGGCCTATTGAGAGATTGGCTTGTTTTGTCTTCTGAAGAATTGAATTTCCGAGACGAATTTCGATGGCAATCCATTCCCTCTGCATCAACACTTGTAGCTGCTGGAATCAAAATCAAGAAAGTAGAGTCTAAATCCATCTTGAACATAAGATTCAGAGACGGAATTGTAGAAATCCCACAACTGCTAATGAGGGAGACAACAGAAGTTATTTTTCGAAACCTCATTTGCTACGAGCAATGCTGCCCTGGTTCCAATGATAGAATCACTTCATACGCAATATTCTTAGACAACCTCATTTGTACTGTAAAAGACATGGGGATACTTGTTAACAACCAAGTGATTGATAATTGGTTGGATCCAGAATCTGCAGTCCATTTCCTGAAGAAGCTTTATCAAGATGTATATGTAAAGCAGTTCCATTATCACGAAGTCTGTCGTCTGGCCGATATATATTGCAGAAGGATGTGGCCAAGGTTAAGAGTAATTTATCTGACTCACTTCACCTCTCCATGGGCAGTTGTTTCTCAAATTGTTGGAGGTGTCATACTCTTTCTTACTTTCCTGCAAACCCTGTTTGGCATCATCAAATAGGTTTTGAAATCCTCCATACTGAAGAGATTTATAACTATCTTCCGATTCACAAGATCCGAACAAGGCATATGTATCTAAATGTTCCATCATTCTTAAATATAAACTCCTTGTCCTTGCAGCACTCCATTAATATTGCCCTTGGATTGTCAACAGCTTCCAAGTTATTTATCATTGTCAGCTCAAAATTAGAGTTTAATTAATTTGTAGGCAATATACAATGGTTACTCTACTTTAATCTCAATTATTGATTTACTTTTGATTGATTCATCAATCTCACCTTTGAGTCTATTCATCTCTACTCTTCAAACGTTTTGTTACATTTATCATACATCTTTCTTGTGGTTTAGCCATAACATAGTTAATTAAATAGAGAGCTGCCTTGACCGTATCATTTAATTATAAGATCATATATTGATCAAACTTGCCAGTCAATTTGGCCAGTTTTAGTTATAAATTAAGATTAGTCTCTAATGTATTTAGCTCTGTGGGTTGCTTTACATACGAAGACACAAGACATTAGATGTTACAATAATTTTGGAGTGGCCCCCAGTTAATCTCTCTTTAGTATCAGCAAATTTGAGCAGAGCATAACGTCCAGGAACATGAAGCGTCAAGTTTACGTAAGTTATCCAGCAATGAAAGATGCCTAGAACAACTTGTGATGCATGGTAGAATAAAGTAAAACCCCAAGATTCAAGCAACCTGCAGGTTACTTTTTTTCTTTTTTTTCCCCCTTTAAACTTGGTCTTTGCTTTTGTGTTGCAAGCTGTTCCTTTTGTTGATGCCCTTAATTAATAATTAGCTTTTGTATGTAACAAATTAAATAATCATAATAATAATTATTAATTTTTGTAAATCCTTGTTTGTCAGTTGCCTATAACATTATCCACAACAATTGATATTAGCTGCAGCTTGTAAACTTCTTCCAAATACCCAGCGATCACGTTTAAACTGTATCCAGCAGGGCAGAGTTTTGAACTGTCAAGGCTCAGCAACTCACCATACACGGTAAGCAAATCTTCCACGGCAATAATTCGTTTTTAAAATAGCATTAGATTTAAATTATCAATTTTAATAAATTATGCATATACGTTGCAATGTCTTTGGTTAAGTCCATGAGAACCAAGAGGTCTCAGGTTCTAGTTTCTTTTCAAATGTACATTGGCAGTATCTAACAGTAAATTATCAATACATACAAAGAAAAAAAAAAAAAGAAGAAGTGAAAGATCATTTAATTCCTGTCTTGCATTTGTTTCGTCACTAAACCATTTTGTCTATTCCTTCAACGATAGGATAGTGCAGGAAGGGGGCCTTACAGATACAGAGTCATAAACATGGCAAGTTTTAGAAGAGATAGCAGTGTAATTCCTGTAAAAGATTTTGCAATTGAAATAGAAGAATTGGCATCTTCCTTAGAGAAAATTATACCAGATAACCTATACATGTCTGACAAATGCTGCATCTTCAGAACACCTAAAATTCTCTCCAGGCACAATGAAAAAGCTTACACCCCTAATGCATTTTCCATTGGCCCCTTCCACCATGACAACGCAAATCTAAAACCTACAGAGAAAATCAAGTTCAAATACTTGCGAGGCCTCATCTCTCGATCAGAAAATCCAAAGAAAAAGCTGAGAGAATTGATCGAAGCAATCCGAATGATCGAGAGCGAGGCTCGTGAATGTTATGCTGGACATGTAAACTACAGCAGAGAAGAATTTGTGAAAATGTTAGTAGTTGATGGCTGTTTCCTCATCGAACTCTTTCGAAAAGACAAAAGATTGGTGCAGCAAGATGAAGACGACCCTGTATTCACCATGTCTTGTATTTCTCAGTTTCTGATGCACGATTTGATTTTGTTGGAAAATCAAATACCTTGGCTAGTGCTCGATTGCTTGTTCGAAATGACAAAAGAAGGAACGGATGATAGCAAGCCTCTTGTTCAGCTATCTATTGAATACTTCGCAAACATGTTTTCGTCCGCCCCATCTCCTGCAGCTCCAAGTCGGCTTGACAAGAGCAAGCACATTCTCGACCTTCTGAGAAACTGGTTAACTGCACCGGTTTGTCCAAAGCAGGCAACAGAGGTTTCAGCCTGGCAAACATTTCCTTCTGCGACTGAAATCACAGAATCTGGAATCAAATTAAAGAAACTCGACGATGCTAAAAGCATTTTAGATATCAAATTTGATAAGGGTACTCTTCACATGCCAAATCTGCTTATTCAAGAAACAACGGAGACTGTCTTCCGAAATCTAATCAGCTTCGAGCAATGTTCGCGTGATTGCAATCCTATAGTCACTTGCTATGCAATTCTTCTTGATAATCTTATAAACTCAACAAAGGATGTGAAAATACTATCCGACAGTGACATTGTAGATTGCTGGCTGAATCCAGAAACAGCGACCCAGTTCTTCTACAAGTTATATCTTGATGCTTATGTGAAAAATTTCTACTATCTTCAACTCCATAGTGATGTTAATAAATTTCGCAAACGCAGGTGGCCCAGATGGCGAGCAGCTTATATGCACAACTATTTTGGGACTCCATGGGTAATTGCTTCTCAGATTTTTGCTGCTATTGTTCTCATTCTTACTTTCTTGCAAACCTTGTTTTCTATCATTAAACATTAACTATTATTATTTATATACATTCATGCGTGCTTTCTTTGTACATGTAACATATCAATCCTAGTATTTGTTTAGAAAATGTTTATTTAAATCATACTGTGAAATAAGTTGGTTGATATATATATTCTTTATGAAGAATTATATGTATTTATTCTATATTTTCATATACAGGAAGAGTTCTCTTCTTTTATCTTGATTTGGATTTAATTTTATATGTTAGAATTTCTCTAATTTTTAATTTTTTTTATGGATGACCATTGTGTATGTCTTATTAAATTCTATTGGAGTTATCCTTATCAAAAAAAAAAAAAAATTCTATTGGAGTTATAATTTAATCATTTCCACTCTTGTGTTCGATTCTTGAGGATCATAACTGCATTACAACTCAATTGAAAAACCTCACCATCTTTCTGGTTCATAATTCGAATTAATTGGAGTCAAATACCAAATGATTCTACCAAAACAATTAGCTTGTTCTTTATATTATTGATGGACATTTAATTTTTGTACCATGTGTCTAAAGTAATTTCTTACCTAGGCTGTCATGTATTTTTATGAA
>CANYLF010557723.1:0-10296 GCA_948193215.1 Bocquillonia castaneifolia | reverse complement strand
TAATCTACACACATTCTCACCCTTCCATCCTTCTTGGGCACAGGGACTATGTTGGCCAGCCATTCTGGATAGTCGCCAACTTATAGAAACCTGGCTTTGAGTTGCTTTTCAACTTCTTCCTTGATAAGCTTCACCCATTCTGGTCTAAGTCTTCGCAGCTTCTACTTAACTAGCTTCTTATTTGGATTTGTAGGGATACGATGCTCTGCAATGCTCCTGCCAATACCTGGCATGTCGTCATATGTCCATGCAAATACTCCTTTTCTTTTATTTAATATTTTTTTCAAAATTTTCTCTCATTAGCAGTAATATCAAATGCAAGTGTTATTTCCTTTGGATTATCTTTTGTGCCAAGATTAATAAAATGAGTTTGCATAGAATTAATGTCAAAAATGCTTATGGTATGGTCTATGTAATGCATAGTGCCATCAGGTAAAACATCACACAAGTAAGCAAATTCAGCATTCATATCATTGACTTTTGAAAAGAAAACAGAAAGAAAAGAGGCTACTTCTTATTAATATTATTTTGAAGGAAAAAAAGGTTTAGACAAACTACTAAGCAAATCTAATCAAACAAAGATTCTAAATTCTACGAAGAAGCTAAGATCTTGGATGGTGCCTCAGATTCCCATGTCTTCTGACCTGCCATTCTTCCTCAACTCTTTTTCTTGTTGATCTTCCATGAACTATAGTAAGGCTAGCATCTCATCAGCATGATACCGGATTAAATAATCTCTCATCTAGCGATTCTCATCCTCTGTAAACTCTAAAGCCATGGAGTCTCCCAACATTCCTTCATTAACGAGAATCCATTCATCAGCGAAGCCCCACATTCCTTGACCAACATCTATAATCACCGCTTGTTGAACAATCTTTTGGAAGTCAAAAATGAAAGTTGGGTATTCTTCCAAATAATGTCCATTATAGCGATGAAACTGGCAATAAGGAGTATCCATATCTGGGAGAGGTCCTATATGCATCATTCATGGAATGAGTCCTCTAGTGAGCATCCTGTCAAACAAATCCTGTGCTGAACCCTTCTAGCTTCTTCCAAACAGGTCATCCTTAGGAATCACTCTCCTCTTGCGAGTCTTAGGCTTGTAGAATTTCCCAGCTTCTTTTTCTTCCAGCTTATCTCTGGTAATGATTACATCTAGAAGTTCTCTCAACCCACCACAGTGATCAGCATCATGTCCCAAGCAAACACAATACTTACAGTACCTCCATGCATTAGGTCCTTGCTGCAATGTTAAGCTGAAGGGTCCCGAGACTTTGTGAATGAGCAGCCTCTTCTTATACAAGTAGTTAAAGTAATCTGACAATGAATGGCTCAAATCAATCATAGGAAGATCTTGTGGAATCTCAAGGACTGTATCCCTTGCAGACAAGGAGATTTTGCCTCAGAGCCTAAACCATGACTAGTAACCGCGGCACTGTAAGTTCAGCTGCGGGGCTTAAGTGGTAGTCACCACCCGAACTGGCGTCGGGAATATCTTATAAGGTGTACACCCTAATTCCTCTCAAGAATATGAAAGGTGCATTGACCCAAGAGATTCAAGGATCCGACTTATCGATTCTTAGCATGTGATTCTTTACCTAATACTCTTAGTATTATACCAACCTTCATTTCTTCTAATAAAGAAATAAAACACATAGCAATTATAACCTACATTTTACATACATACATGCAAGAGTGATTTTCTAATAACAAACAAGAGTTAATTTTAACAATTAGCAACCATTAATTAGGGTCAATTTACATGCAAAAGTGATAAAAACACAAAACACAAAACACAACAACACAACCTAGGTTTTCTACCATTTTAGCCTAAAACAATTTCCAAATAGACATTATTAACCAATTTCATGCAATAATACATCTAAACATTACCAAAGAAAGTTTAGAAGCTTACCTTGTTGTTGCATTCCACATGAAAGCTACTGTACGAAAGCAATCCCACAAAATAGCACAGAAGGAACAACAACATGGACCAACCCCACTTAGGAGACTGTCGTTTGGGCCTAATGCCACTTACCCACAGGCATTTGGGCCCAATGCCATGACTACTTGTGGCGCTGGTGACCAGACAGAAAACAAAAAATGCGATTTGACAAAAAATAAGGTTTCGGGTTTACCAAGCCCAAAAAACACGTACAGAAACAAAAATGCATACAATAATCACCAAAACATATCATAATTCATGAAACATGGAAAAATAACCTAGATCTAATCATGACATGAATAAAAATACAAAAAAAAAATGCAAACTTTACGTGCAAAACATCAAAAGATTCAATCTTTAAACATAAAACGTGCAAAAGATGCAAACTTTATTCATAAAAACAATAAAAAAACATGATTTCACATAAAGAAAGAAGCTTTATAATTAAAACATGTAAAGATAACAACTTTATAGATTAAAACACAAAAAGATGTAACCTCTATGCATTAAAACTCAAAAGAAAAGATTTTTATGCAAAAGAAATAACCTTTATGCAAAAGACACAATCTTTACACAATAAAACATGAGAAGAAAGAATTTTTATGCATGAAAAAACAATTAAATAACACCACATAATTCAGATCTGAAACAAAACATGCAAGAACACATAAAGATGACAACTTTAACCAATTAAGATGCATGAACATGGCATTTAATGGCATTTAATCAAAAGAAACATGCAAAAACATTATTTAAACATGTAGAATAAAAGAATACAGCAATGAAAGAAATAAAAATAATGAATCATGACATACAAATCATGAAAATAATGAAAATACTAAGGAAAAGATGACTTACCTTTCAAGTAATTGGTTGGAAGCGCTTGATAACCCTCAAATCTTGTTTGAGTGACTTTCTTGTTGCTCTTTAGTGATTAGAGATTGCTGGAACTTGACTCAATTGATTGTAAGCATCAAGAAACTTCTTTGTATGCCAAAAGATGCTAACCTTTAAAGTGCTTTTGTGTAAAACAATGTAAAAGAGTGTAGTATTATGTTGCCATGAATGAATTAGAGTGTTGATATCAGAAATCAAATCCTAAATTCGTATGCTCTGCTGCCTCTCCCCTAAAACCTAGTTTTAAGAGCCTATTTATACCTGCTTTAGCTTAAAACTTAAGCTAGGGTTATCATAATCAGTTTCCTAATAAAATTCAATGACTTGAGCTTAAAGTAAAGACTTTTTTGGTCAAAAATAGCCCTTAAGGGCTTTGGAACACGTGTACAACTCATACGGGCCATTCAGGGCCGAAACAGCCCAAAAACAGGCTTTCTACAATTGAGATCGCCCTACTGGCATTAGGGGCCCAACACCAGTCTTCCTTGTGGTGTTGATCCCAATGCTAGTCACATGAGTTGTGTTGGACCCAACTCCACTTGGAAGAGTGGCGTTGGTGCCTGATTCTACTCCGAAGAGTGGCGTTGGCCCTTTTGGGCCCTCAAATATCAGAATTTGCAAAAACTTAAAACTGAGAAAACGTGTAGAATGGCCTAAACTACTAACCATAAAAATTTCAAGTGATTTTGACACTAGTAGAAAAAGTTATGATGAAAACCATCTGAAAAATGCATCGTTTATGCTTAAAACTGGATTTTGGGGAAAACATGCTGTGCAAGCTTAGAAAATAGTCAAAGTGAGGTTATACAATCTCTAAAAGCAAATGCCAACTCATTTCATGCTATTTAGAACATGAACGATCATCGCTGGTCGTCCGAGCAATTTCTGTATTCCTACATCAAAAATTTGGTGTTAACAGTTTGCCCCTGCTTTGTCGGAGGTTTGTAGTATTATCCAATAATATGGAAAATGAGGACAAAGCCAAAACACATAATTTTGAAAAGAATTACATACCTCGACTTCTGTGTATGAAGCTTAACCTTCGACCTTGGCTGCCTTGGCTTAACTCCACGGGGATTTACCTGACTAGACTCTCAGGGTTTCGGATCTTGATCTCAGACCTCGGTTGCCTTGACTAACAACATGGGGAAATATGGGATTCAAGAATGCTATCCATGTGAAGAACTGGAATACTATCTTGGCGTGTAATTCGGTGTACTATTCATCTGCAAGAATACTATCTTGGCATGATAGTTGGAATACTATCCAAGATGTAGGAATACTATCTTAGAATGGGAGTTGGAATACTATCCAGATGTAGGAATACTATCCTGGCACAAAAAAGTTTGGAATACAGGAATACTATCTTGGTTGCTCCATTGGGGAATGTCTGCTTACTGAGACTTGGATTCCATAATATTTTGAAATGCTCTATCTTTCATAGATTGCCACAGGGATATATCTTCTTAATAACCATTTGGCTAGATGTCACTAGAACAACTCTACTATGGAAATAAAATTATTTCAGATATCATAAACACCTGACTTGATTATCAATCGGTTATTAGAATAACTCTACTGGGGAAAACAAAATCATCTAATAGTTATTCTTGAGATAACTCCACTGGGGAATTTTAATTCTGAAGGATTCCAAAGAAAACTTCCTCAAAATATTTCTAGCACTATTCCCAGTGGGGAAATTCATCTTTTAGACATAAAATTACCATTTATATGCCTATACTTACTCCAAATATCCTATGGATTTGAAATGAGAAAAGAGATCTCTAAAAAAGAATTTTCTATAATATCTATCATTCTTTTGTAATCCTCTGTCATCTTCTGTCATTTTGATGGTAATTGACTACTATTCTTACTAGTCATTTGAAATTTGTCCCCAATTGGACTCAAATTGGCTTTCTTTGGCCTTAATTTTGATTTTAGACCTACTTGTAACAAAACTTCTGTCCTTATTAAAAAAAAATTTTCTGGGACCAAAATGGCAATTTGCCAAATTGGCGGGCAACTCTTGTTTTTGCCAAAGAATTGAATTCATTTTACCCAAACTTCAATTTCTTCTCATCTCTTCATTTCTTAACCAAATCTCTTCAAATAAAAAGCAAAATGGCCGATGATTAAGAGCTAGAACCCACATGGAACCTGATTAGCCTCTTCTAAGTTAGAGAGGAGGTGCTAAAAGCTGATGCGGGTGGAATATAGAGAGGAGGAAGGATTTCTCCACTTTTAAATGCTTGATTTAACCTCTGTAGCTCTATTGGAGACTGGGTAAGTGTTCAAACACATCAATTTGGTTGAACATTGATTGGGCATTGTGAAATTTGATAAAAATCTACAAAATAAATGTGAGTTGGCTGCCAACCCTTCTGCCCAGGCCTCAACGCCACTGCTGGGAATGGCGTTGCCAGTAACGCCTGTCGTAAAACCAGTGTTGGTAGCAACGCCATTGCTGGGACTGGCATTGAGCCCTGTTCTTGCCCCGACAGAGACTTTGAACCCTAAATAGGCTTCCGATGCATGTTTTGATGATTTATTATGTAAAAATAGATTGATATATACAACTTAGTAGGCCTTTTGACCTAATTACTGCTTCCTTACTTCCTTCTCTCATTGCCTTAATTTTTTCCTAGAGTGCCTCTTTATGAGGTATTCACCCTAGCAGGCCTTTTGCCCTAAGTTTTGCCTAGAACGTCTTTTTGCAAGGTTTTCACTCTGGCGGGCTCTCTTATTTTGCATGAGCCGCCCAAATGGGTTTTCAACTCATCATGATTTATTATTTTCACATATTTCTCTAAAGGTAGTATTTCTTAAGAAGATCCATGTTTATGGGTTGCTCGAACTCATTCCCTTATAGATCTGAAATTTTCACAGCTCCCTTAGACATGATCTTCTTATCCAGATACAGACTTTCCCAATTTGGCTTGAACTTCCCTTGAGGATCAAATGAAATGGGTCTGGCCTGCTTCAACACCCAATCTCCTTCTTTAATTGGCCTGACTTTGACTCCCTTGTTGAAAGCCATTACTATTCTTTACAGATACACTTGCTTATGATAGAGAGGTTTCTTCCTTCTTTCCTCTAAAAATAACAGCTGCTTGTATCTTACTTCAGCCCATTGTGCTTCAGGAATTTGAGCTTCTAGTGCCACTCTCAATGTTTGAACCTGGGACTCAATTGTCATTACTGCTTCACCTCCAAACACCAACGAATATGGTGTTTCCCTTGTTGCACTTCATGTGATGGTCTTGTACCCATGATTGTAAAAGGTAGTTTGTCTGCCCAATCCTTGTAGGTCTTTACCATTTTGGCCAGGATCTTCATAATATTCTTGTTAGGTGCCTTAACTACCCCTTTAGCTTGTGGCCTGTAGGGCGGCGAGGACTTGTGATGCTCGATCCTTTCCTTTTCTAGCAGATCCGCAGTTTCTCCTTAGAATTGCACACCATTGTCTGAAATAATCTGATGTGGTTTTCCAAATCAGTTGATGAGCTTCTTAGTGATGAATTCAGCCATACCCTTTGCCATGACAGTTTCAGTGAGATTGCTTCCACATACCTTGAAAAGTATTCAATAGCCACCACAATGTACTTTTGACCATTGGAAGCTGTCGGCCTTATTTCCCCAATGATGTCTATCCCCCAAACTAAGACTGGCCAAGGAGATGTTAAATTATGAAGCTTGGTTGGTGGCAAATGTATCTTATTCCTGTGTAACTGTCATTCATGGCACTTTCTAACTATGTTGATACAATCTCTATCCATTATATCCAGTAGAATCCTTGTCGGACTATCTTCTTTGCTAAAATATGCCCGCTCATGTAGGTTCCACATACTCCTATGTGAATCTCCTTCATGACTTCTCCCGCTTCATATTGGTCCAGACATCGAAGTAGTATTCCATTCAAAGCCCTTCTGTAGAGTATCCTCTCATGGTGAGTGTAGCTTCTTGAACTAATCCTTAAGGCATGTTTGTGCTTCGTATTAGCTCCTTCTGGATATTCCTATTTTTCTAGGAATCTTAGAATCTTATAAAACAACGGCTTCTCCTTTGGTCCATTCATAATCATTACTTACTCACCTTGCTAGCCGGGGATTCTAGCTCTACACATCACTAGAGGTTTCAAGGCTACATCTCTAGGATTGTCCCACATGGATGCCAAAGTTGCTAATGCGTCTGCCATTTGATTCTCCTCTCTTGGTAGATGTGCAATGGTATAATTAGAAACACTCTGAGTGAGCATCTGAATGTACTCTGCATAAGGTTTCAGTTTCTCATCTTTTACTTCCCAGTTTTCTAAAGTTTGATTAATGATGAGCATTAAATCTCCATACACTATGAGGTTCCTGACTCCTGCTGTAATGGTTGCTTCTATCCTAAAGACACATGCTTCATATTCAGCCATGTTATTAGTGACTATGAAATCTAACTTCTTAGCCAAAGGAATACGTTCTCCTTCAGGTGTGATTAGGATTGCCCTTACTCCAGCTCCTTTATGGTTCATTGCTCCGTCAAAGTATAGCTTCCATCCGTCTGCCTCTATCAGATTAAGTGACTCATCTAGGAACTCATACTCCCATGTTTCTTGCCCTTCTAGTGGATTAAGAGCTAGAAACTCTACTGTTGCTCTCCCCTTAATAGTCTTCTTGGTCAAGTATTGAATGTCAAACTCAGTCAGTAATACTAACCACTTAGCAAGCTTCCCTATTAACACTGACCCTTCATATGTGTAACGTAGCGGATCAACTTTTGCCACAACTTGAACCTGATATGACTAATAATAATGCCTCAACTTTCATGTTGTCCATATTACTACCAAGCAAGTATTTTGAACAATGTCATATTTCGCTTCATAGGATAACAGCTTCCTACTAAGGTAGTGGATACCATGCTCTATTCCATCTTCATTTTATTGGGTAACCACCGCTCCTATAGCATCATCTTCCAAGGCCAAGTACAATATTAATGGTCTTCCTGCCCTGGGAGGTTGAAGGACAGGTGGATTCATTAAATACTACTTGATTGTGTCAAATGCTTTCTGACATTGTTCGTCCCATTTACTCTTCTGATCCTTTCTGAGTAGCTTGAAAATGGGCTCACAGATCGTAGTTAATCTGGAGATGAACATGCTGATGTATTGAATCTTCCCCAGGAATCCTCTGAATTTCTTCTCATTCTTTGGAACTAGCATCTCTTGAATGGCTTTTACCTTGTCTGGATCTACCTCAATCCCTTTCTGGCTTACAATCTGTCCCAGGAGCTTTCCGGAGACTACTCCGAAGATACTTTTCTTTGGGTTAAGCTTGAGGTTGTACTTTTTAACTAGTGCCAAGAATCGGTCTAAAGCTTTAAAGTGATCCTCCCTAGTTATTGGCCCTAAGGACCTCAATGCTCTTATTATGATTTTGATGATACAAAATATTGTGTAATACTAATATGTTTGCTAAGTGCTTTCCTAGGTGATTAATGCAATGTAAGCATATGAGAGCTTTTGATGAAGATAGAGAGGAAGTAATGGAAGTGTAAGAAGTTTATGAGAGATATCAAAGCTCTTAAGATGATGAAGTTCTCGAGTATGATGGTGAAGAAAGATCATGAGCTTGGATGAGTGCTTGGATAGGTTTAAGTGTTATCCTAAGAAAACACTTGGGTTAAGGGCTAGCTTAAGCTTATGTGTGAGCATTAGCTTAGGTGGATAGGTTTAAGTGTGAACCCAATGAAAACACTTGGGAAAAGGCAAGAGCTTGGAGTTTAGAACCTTAGGATGTGATTTGGAGAGTTTGGGAATGGTTATGGTTGATTGAAGAATCAAGCTTTGAAGAGATCCAAAGAAGCCAATTATTGGACTACACAATAAGCGGGTTTTTGGAGTAGCTTTTGGCACATCTATCGAAATGCTATATGGTCGAATTATATATGGATGGAAAGATACGGAAGTCTACTTTCAAGATAAAAAAACTAGAATTCAATTTGGAGCATTATTTTGGGAGTTATAGATTTTTAAGTGATTTATGCTCAAGATTGAATGCAGAAGACTGTGTAGATAGGTCATGCTCAAAATGACGTCAAAAATTCTACAGAAGGAATTTTGACCTGAAATTTCATGGGTTTGTATCCCTTGAAGTCTAGTTTTATATGGCTTTTGAATCACATCAAAAGGAGTTGTAGATTGGGAGAAATGGCAGCTGGAGTGAGCTTAAAATATCGGAGCACTAAAATGTCTTAATTTTTTAGGGCATGAAGATGGCCGAACTGAAAAATTTTGTGAGATAAAAAATTGTAGAGAACATCCCAAATAGTCTACCATACAAATTTCAGAGCATTTAGAGTTTTCTACAAGAAGTTATGGCTGTTGCAAAGTCGCGCCCGCGGTAATATATTGAACCCGCGATGTGAGGATCGCCCTCACGAACAGCGACAAAGCTCATCCGTGAAAAGGAGATCATGCTCAGATGTTTTGGTGAAAACTTGGCAAGCTTCGGTACACTTAGACCACGCTTCGCGATTTGAGAAACAGAGAGCCCCTTTTCTGAAGACTCGAGGTCGCACCTGCGATGGAATAAATCGCCCCCGCGGTTTGATCAAACAGAAGCCGTCACTCAAGGCAAGCAAGCCGCTCCTCCAAGGCCAGCTAGCGCCTCCGCAAAAAGGCATCTTCTTCTTCTTTGCACCCGCGATGGACTAAATCGCCTTCGCGGTTTGATCAAACAGAAGTCGCTCCTCAAAAGGCAAGCTAGCCGCTCTCTCAAAGACATCTTCTTCAAACCGCGATGGACTACATCATTCGCGGTTTGATCAAACAGAGAGCTGCTCTCAAAGCATTCTCTGCCTAGTGATCTCGCGCCTGCGGTTAGAAAAATCGCACCCGTGACATTCAAGGGAATCTTTAAAAAAAACTAGCCGTTGGATAGATCGCGCCCATCACCATCAATCCGCGCCCATGAGCTGACAGATTTCAGTGCATTAAATGCAAAAGTAACTAGCCGTTAGAGACACAGTTGGGGTTGTTTCTAACAGCTAGTTTTGGGTATTTTGGCTATAAATACCCATCATAAATGTTCTTCAAGAAAGAACATTAATTCTTTGATAGCCAAACTCTTGTAAAGTTATTTTTCAATCATTTGTAATTAATTGGTTGTTTGGTTTTGGGTAGCTAGAACTCTAGAGCATTTATTGCTTGGGTTGAGTGAATTAGTTATTCATTGTACTAGTGTCAATTCTTTGTGAGTTGGAAAACACTAGGGTTGGTTGTGAGTTAGCCATTTGTAAAACTCATTGTAAAGGTTTGGTGTTAGCCTCTTGGAAACTCTAGGGTTTGTGAGTGAGCCTTGGGTAAAACTCATTATAAAGGTTTGGTGTTAGCCTCTTGGAAACACTAGGGTTTATGAGTGATGCTTGGGTAAAACTCATTTTAAAGGTTTGGGATAGCCTTGAAATCCCTT